>JAQFXU010005049.1:0-12307 GCA_034693705.1 Spatulosminthurus flaviceps | reverse complement strand
TAAAGATGGTTGACAACTCTGTAAGACCTTAGGGTATGTATCGGAGTATAAACCCACGTTTTTTTTTAAGTGAAATGAAAACACCAATTGATTAAAATTACAAGTATCGTGGTTGTTTTTTCATAACAAAAATTGCAAAACCCTGCGGAAGCTTGACATTATTAGTAAAATGCATGAGATTACCCCAAAAAAGTTTTATGGCACAGTTTACAATTTTCCTTTAAAAATATTTTGTGTGAATTTCAAAATTCGTCAAAAAATGAAGCGATCTTCGAAATGTTTTCTCCCAATTCCATAAATCAGTAATTTCGAGAGGTGACAGCAAGTAGCTTTTTTTGGGTGGAGGGATAATTTGAAAAAATAATTATTATTTTGCCATTTTATTTTATTATTTTTTGTCCAAGTGCGACGCCGATGATGGAATTTTTAAGAAAAATTTCTGTTGACTCTCTGAGATCCATAGTGCAGTTATCAGTACGTTTAAATGAAGGATAATAAATCCGAATTTTGAGCATATTGTAACAAGAATGAAATTAACTATGAAGTTAAAACTTTCAAACTGTAAAGACAAAAAAATTTCAATTTTACTTTTTTATTCCAACAAATAATAATTATTATTTCAGTTGGACATCATCCCTATTTTAAGAGCATAGCAAAAACATTCTCTTGATTAAAACAAATTTTTACCAACTTCAAGCCCAAACATTTTGCTCAATAACAAAAATTTAAATTTTAAATCTTGAATCTTGTCATAAATGTACCTTGTTAAAAGCATAACATAAATTTTTGTAACATTTAAAATAAGAATAGGAAAAACACTTGGTTTGAACTTATTGCTTATAGTCAGATTTATAGTACCATAAAATATTTTTAAAAATGGTGCAAATCTTGAAGCAGGAAAACGTTTAACTTACGATTTATATATGAATTAGAAAAGTGCCTTGCTCACTGCAAAAGTACGAACTTAGGCAATCAAATAAAAGGAAATTATTCCAACCGGTCCTCTCCACCCTGCTTTTTGTCCTAGAGATGAACCTTTGTTCGGATTTCCTACAAACTTCTGGAAAATAGAATAATAATTATTGAAGTCTTTGGAAAAATTCCAATTTCGAATTTATTTTGAATATTCAAATACTATTGTAACAACAACAGTTTTTTAAAACCTGCTTTTGTATTTCAAATTCAAAATTTCTTTTGACAGTAAAAGTTGTTTCCGAACAAACCATTTGGTTCAAATTCAATAATAATTATTGGAATTTTTCGATTTTGTGAATGGGAATTGGGTCAAGAATTGGAGCATCAAGTGCAATTTTGAGAAAGAAGACCACTTTTTGTTGCAAATGATTTTTATTTTTAAATAAACAGTGTTGTAATTTTTGAAGACTATAAAAATGTGACCTTGAAAATTGTCATGAATATTTGATTATTTCCAAACATTTATCATGTAATTTATTTTGGAGGTTAGGCAAATTACGATGGATATAAACGGAGGAGAAGTAATACAAATTATGGAATGTTTGCTTTAAAAAAATGTTAGCAGCCATACTTAAAATCCTAAAGAAATATCATCAAAGATGGCCTCTAAGAAAATAATGTTTAAATTTTAGTGTGCTGCTATATGGTTCAACAATTTATCAAAGTAGGTTTTAGTTTGATGACGAACTCTGAATATTTGTCCTGACCAGGAATATGAAAATCCTTGCAAGAGCTCAAAACTATTTAGAAATGTTCAACGCCCTAACCATACGAGGATCTTTATCGAACCGGAACGCAATTCTAAAACGGCGTGATTACAGGGCATCAACACATCAAGCATTGGTTTAACGCCAATCATGCTCTTAAACATTAAAAATTAGGTCAAATGCCCATTGAGCAAATATATGAAAGCTAACTAAGCTGAATTTTTTTGATACCAAAATTTCAAATCAATTTTTGGCCGGAAGAAAATGATCACTAGTTAAAGTTCTATTTATGAAAAATAGGAGAGCATCCGTTAAACTACAAAGTTCTGCGTAAACAGTACATAAGCATGAACCACATTTTTAAAAATTAAGTTTTCGTAGGATATTATCATAACAGTGCAATGTCTCTGGGCTTGTTTTCATAGTGCTAAGCTTAGACACCGGTTGTTATTTTTTCCTTAAATACTGCTCCTATCAGTCGACGGTGCTGAAGGCTAAATTATGAGAGCGGCGTACACATTTTAGTAAGGCACGCGTGTTTCAAGTCGAGTTCAAGTTCGAGTCAAGTTTAAGTAACTCCGAAATTGTACTTAGGGTGTGCTCACATAGAATCCGTCCGTAAAATTTTTCTTCCGTAAAACGGAAAGAACCTATCGCGTAATGCTTATCCCTTTCAATGGTAACAAACGGTTTCTATGTGAGTGGTTTCTTCCGTACCGTAAAAAAACTTAGGTTTACGGACGGAAATGGTTCTCTGTGAGCACACCCTTAAACGGAAAAATTAAATTAAATTGTACGGGAACTTTTGAATTTTTCTTGAAAGAAAATTTACCTACTTGTTGCTTTTATAAACTTTTACCGTAATGACCCATACTGTGCGCATTAAATATATGCGCATGCATTGAATCGGCGATCAGGACTTTGCATATATTTTGCAATTCTGCAGACGGCGTTTAGCTTCACAAACAATTCTTAGTAATTTAAGTGGTTTATTCCATTCAGTCACTCGTAATTCCTGAGATAGAGCCTTGTGGAGGGCATGGGCAATTAAAATTTGGAGATGGAAATTAATCCGGTGTAGGATAAATTTTTATTTCCTTTATTTATGGCACATAATCTTGATGCTGTAGTTTTTTGTTGGATTTCAACGCCGATTACGCAGATTTCAAAACCATCCTGCGCTCGCTCGGGCTGAAATTTGAAATTTTAGAATTTTACACGCAGTTGATTTAAAAATCCAAAGAGACGCGTTGTTGATTCACCTGGAGCACGGAGAGTCTAAGGAAATGATATTTTATATAGCTGAATCAAATGTAGCGCTGCGATCAAGTTCGAGTAAAACTCGCCTTTTTCAAGTCGTGCTCAAGTTCAAGTTGTAACATCAAAATTGTGCTTGAGCTTTTCGGCTCATGTTCAAGTTTTATCTATACCTGACCATGATTCAATCATTCAAATCAAGTTCGTGTTCAAGTTGGGAAATATTACTTGAACATATGTCATGCTCAAGTTCAAGTCATTAAGAGTGACGAGCGGAATCAAATTAAAATCGCATTCTTGGTAAAAATTATGCCTTCTAACCTGAAATAAATTTTGTACAAGTTCAAGTCATGATCAAGTCGGATCTTTTTACTTGATCCCGAAACTTGACATTCAAGTTCAGATCCACTGTAGAATACTTGAAAACCCGAACTTGAACTTGAAATAAAAGTAATTGAACCCAATTGTCAAGTTTGGGTTGAAGGAAATATTTACTTGATATTTCATGGTCAAGTCAAGTTCAAGTTAAAGTTTGAAAATTACTTGACCCGAACGCAGCTCCGTAAATTATATTACAGTAAAACCTCTTTAAGCCGGCCTTTCAAGGGACCGCAAAATTTGGCCAGCTTATCGAGGGGCCGGCTTATCGGGGTTTGTGCACCCTTTAATATCAAGCAAACGGAATTTGGAGGGACCGTTTACCATTGGCCGAAATAGCGAAAAGCCGGCTAAAGGGGGGGCCGGCTTAAAGGGTATTTACTGTATGCAATTAATGG
This sequence comes from Spatulosminthurus flaviceps, assembly GCA_034693705.1. Classification (NCBI taxonomy): domain Eukaryota; kingdom Metazoa; phylum Arthropoda; class Collembola; order Symphypleona; family Sminthuridae; genus Spatulosminthurus; species Spatulosminthurus flaviceps. The sequence goes on along the minus strand of JAQFXU010005049.1, from coordinate 8,592 downwards.
ATAGTCCTTGCAGTTAAACTAATTTAACCAAAACCGTATTAATTCCTATTGAAGTGGAAACTACATGCCCTAACTTTTACTGAACTCAAATATAAAGAGAAGCTTAACTCCTTTTAGAAGGCTTCTTGGTTGTTACACACTAAAACCACTTGCAAGGTTCGTTCAGGGACAATGTAAAAGTTTAGCGCCGTTTATTGTAAACCTCACTGCCGCAAGGGACATTTGCCACAGATATTTGGCAAAACTTGCAGCAATAGCTATTCGTTAGGCGATTTAGTCAGCGCTTTATTGCAATTCCAGGAAATCATGTGATTAGAATTATTATTATAATGGCTCTGGAAAATTAAGAGTGTGTCTAGCCGTAGGCTCATTTCGAGCTAGCTGTGCCTGCGAATATGGGCCGCCTAAACATGGAGCTGTCAATGTCTCAACGAAAATCTGCTTGTAGAAAAACTATGGTAATAAACCCTGGAATTAAATTTTTAACCTCCTCCGTGCCTGACTACATATTGTTTGTTCAAATCGATGATAAAAAGCGATGCGAAAAAATATTAAAATTCCTTTTCTCCCTAGTCATGTTTACAATAATTATTATGGTCTTCATAAAATTTAGGTACTGATATTTAAAATAAAATTTTTCGATGAACTTATAAATATTTTAACACTTTCACATTTTTTAGCAAAGCAATGTACTTATTTTGCTCCTAAATATATACGTCCTCTCTCAAATGATATCCTAATATTTTTTAGTGCTAACACAAATTATCAATAATTTCGTTAAACACATCAAATTAATTTGCATTGCGATAAACTTCAAGGATGTAAATTTTGTCCCTGTAACAAAAATGTACCGAATTCGTTCCACTATAAGATTAACAGAGATTTTCGAGTACCACAGGTGACGCATTTGTTTCAGTGATCCCTTTCCTACTAATAATCTGCCTTTCGATCACGGAAATTTTATTAATTGGCGTGGAAATTAGGCCTAATTGTACGTATAAACTTGGGTGGATTGGGATGTGATGGAATTAAGCAAATGAATAAAGCAAGTTTTAGACGGTGCAGCCTCAAGTAATCCAACCTGAAAGAGCTGAGAATGGAAAATTTTAATCATTAAACGTTTTTGTTTAAATTTAATTTCTCTAGAAATACAAATTGAACTGCGCATACTAGTTGAGAGCTACTTTTGTCAATAAACAAAATAACAAAGATATTTTATGATTAACTTCCTTCTTTATCTAATAATTACCATTTGAAATCTAGAACTGAACATGTTTGTGTGACATTTTCTGCTGATACTGCTCTATCTGCAATTAAGCGAAATCTATCATTAAGCTTCGTTAAAATCCATGTAGAGTAGAGTACGAAAAATTCAAATGTGATGTTGTGTGATAAATTCTTTAAACTACAATGCTCTTACATTTTATCGCGGGCACTTACAAACGGATGCTCTCAAGTATAATCCCGCTCTTCCTTCGAAAAGATTAGGGAAAAGATAACGCGCACAAAAATCTCCGAGGTTCAAAGCAATCTGACTAAACAGCTGGTCACTCGTGAAATATTGGCTCATTGGGCTTGCACATTTGGCCGGATATTGGCGCAGGTATTGGATTTTCCGGTCCGAAAGCTTTTACCTCGGTTGAATCAACCCCTATGTGAATATTACTGAAATTATTAGATTATTATTACAGAAAAAGGTCTGCAGAATTGAAATGGTCAGAGTGAGTCCAGGGGAAGTGTCCAGAACTTATGGGGCAATATGACTCATTTTTGAACTAATATGTTTGGAAACATATTTTACATTGGAGGTTTTCCTTCCTCTGGGGACAGAACAAATTCGTATGTATTTTGGGTTCTTGAGCATTTTACATGATTTCCAACATATTTCTACTCTGTCCCTTCTATTTCAGCCATATTTATAAGTTTCCAAAAAGGGTGACAGCCTGCAATGTAAAATATGTTTCTGAACATATTGGTTTAAAAATTAGGGAAATCGTCCCATTAGTTCGGCAGGCGTACAGCCCAAAATACAAAAAACGACGCCTTTGACCTTAATTCCGTAACAGCTTAACTTGCTATTTCAAAAATTCCAAGGTCGTTGCTTATGGCACCCCCTACACGTCACGTTTGCTGAAAATATGATGTTTTGAGCTGACAAGTTCCCCGTGGACTTACTCTTACTTTCTTTTTATATGCTTATTTTTGTGACAATTTTGAATCCTCCAATTAATGGGCCCAAAGCGTTAGGGACAGGAAATAATCGCTAGGGTGCGAAAAAAGCCAAAGATACACACGAACTTCAAACTTCCCTCCAATTGATGCCCTAAAAGCGTGTGCTCAGACAGAATTTAACAACTCAGACCATCTTTTAGAGTTGCCCTAATACATAGCGCTTTAAAATACGCATTTTTGGACGCGAAAATTTACATGGATTATATATACTTGTTGTATGATTACGAGGGATATTTAACACACCAGGTTCTCTTTGCGAGTATGAATTTTCTGCGTCCAATTTGGCTATTTTTTAAATACTTTGAGTTAATAAATCAATATTTGACTCTTTTAGCCTATGTACACAAGAATTTGTGTACATATGTAGCTGTTAATGTGTGCGAGGTTAGCACTTTTAACTTTTACTATTTACTCTCGTATTAAATACTACTTGAATGGATTTTCTCGAGGTTGGCCATAATTGATTCAGTTGAATATTCCCATTAATCTGCCAAGTTAAATTTGGCATTTGCAAATCCAAATCACTTCTCAAACAACAGAACTACGTCAAAGTGCTTGCTTCCCCATGCAAATGGAGAATAATAATTGCTTTTATAGCTCTCGGTATAAAATTTATGTTACTTGACTAACGACTTGATAGTTTGACCTGATAGGATTCGCTTCCGTAATATATAATTTGCGTATGTCGACTAGATATTTGTCTCCGTAATGCCTCGCCCTATGTATTTCCAATGCTCTTGCCATAGAATATTTCGGATTTGGAAACGCACACACTTGCTCAAACAACCAAAGTGCTCCGTCAACAATTTTCTGAGCAATTAAAACATTTCATACCGAGCAATTACTTATATAGAAAAAGTTTCCGATGAGAAAACTACAGTGCTCACTCTGAAATATCGTTGAGCATTCAACTTCGGGTCAGTACTATACCTTGGAATTTACTATACCACGGAATTAGTCTAAATTTTCAGATATTTCTAAAAAAAACGTCCGATTTTAATTTACACGAAATCAGCCAAATTTGTAAGGACAATGAAAATTCATCGATACATTGAAAGAAAATTTGAAACCCTTCGAGGCCATATGCAGGAATCCAAGCTCTGTTTTACCAACTACGCAGCCTTTTATTTCTACTCGAAAATAAGTTTCCTCCCTATTGATTTCCAATGGGCTGTCTTTGAAATCCATGGAAGAATCTCTGTTCTTCGGAAGGCCAATTATTTATTTTGGTTGGTGCAGGGGATTTTCCATTGGATTTACGTCTTTTGTCGGATCCTTCAGTTGTGGGTAGAGCCTCAGAGAATTATTTTCCATCACTTTTCCCTTCATGTAATGTGCATGATCGGGAGCAGGGCGTCCATTGCATGGAATTACCATTTCTTTTTTTCCAACCCCAATCTTTGTCGATTGGTATTTAATATTCTTCACAACAGTAAGGATCTATTTCTATGTGTAAAATTTTGTGAAATTATTCAACAATAATTATTATAAAATTTCATGATGAAGTCTAAAAATATTTTTCAGAGAGGAAAGACAGGGGAAAGAAAACCAAGGAGGATATATTTTACTTCAAGTTCTGCCCCTAATGTTGTCAGCGACCCCTTGCCTTTGTTCCATGATCTATGCTTTGGATCCACGATCAGCCCATTTCTACTATACCATTTTAGCCGAGCCAAACCAGTCCTCGGGAGTTTTGATCCTATTGATAATTTACGAGCATTTAATTTTATTCTTCCACGCAAGCAGCCTCGCCTTCGGTATCTTCATTTTCCTTTCCTTTTTCCAGAGCTGCCAAAACCAGATAAATAATATTCACGGAGGTCTCTTGAGGAAGAGAAGCTTTTATAATTTTTCTCAAGTTTTGAGGGACTGCAGGAATTTGTATGTACAAATTGTCCACTTCAACAATTTATGCTCATTTCCAATTTTCCTGCTCAAATTTGGAAGCCTTGTCATATCAGTCGTAGGACTGCATTTCTTCATGAGGACGATCCATGAGGAAATTTTATCTGGAATGACAAGTGTAACGCTTGGAACCTTCACATTGCTTCTTTATCCTATCCTTTTTGACAAAGCCTTTACTCTTTCTGAAGATATTCGTGGGCTGAAGGTGAAGATAATTTTGAGTGGGAAAGGAATCCGGGGACGAGAACTTAGTAGAGAGCTTGAACGAAGGGTGAGGAGCATTCCCTGCATTGGGATTAAAGTGGGCAGTTTTCATTATTTTGAAAGAACGTGCACAATTATTTTTATTCATTTCGTTGTGACGTCCGTGTGCAGTTTGATCGTCACATTTAAATAATTCAGTTGACTGGTTTCATTCTCAAATGGACACTTTAGAGGAAATGTTAGTTGTAAATTAAAGGAGTTGTGTTAAAGTTGTCTGTGAATAAAATTTTTGCAGTAAAATTATTTGTTTGAGTGAAATTGTTTGATTGGAATTTCATTTTAAATTTACAGATTAAAAAAAGAGAATTATTCTCGATACTGGTAATAACATAAAGGCTGGAAAACAAATGCTTTCAGGTATTCATTGAAGAGTGTATGAAAATCGGATGAATTTAAACAACATTTTTGTACTAACATGAAATTAAATTTTCCACGGAGTACAGGTTACCTAATCCTAATACCTGAATTTTAAAGTGAAAATCTACGACTGCCACCGCTACATACCGACGTTGATAAAGTAATTTGATACTAAATTAAGCATATTAGATCAACTCTCTAGCAGGCCAAATAATGTTTCCTTAAAATTTTCGTAGGAATGCTGGGAGTTCATATATATGGTGGGCGTTTGGGGTCATTTTTCTGCTAGTACTTAATGCATTTGGCGGTTTACTTGGTGTGAAACGACTAGTGAAAACCAGAAGAGGCGAGAATTTTATTCCTTCTGAAGAGCTGCAGTTCAACGAAATCAGTCTCCCTGGCAAATAACTGTAATCAAAGCTTCAAAAGGATTTTAGATTTACATATTCCAAATTTGCATTAAATTTTAATTTTAGTAAATGACATTCTGTATCTTTTACTAGCAGGTAAAAGCTGTATCGGCTGAGCTCAGCAGACGTATGTAACTGCCATGTATTTTCATCGCTCAGACTTAGCCATTCTTTTCAGCTCAGTAAGCGTATGTAACTGCCATGTATTTGCATCGTTCAGACTTAGCCATTTTGTCGAACTAAAATGCAATGCCATTCAAAGCATTACACGAAGCAAACACCAACACTCTGTGGCTCCTCGTATCTTCACTAACATTTCTTCGATATATTTACTACATATGATACTTCACGTTTGTCACTTCACAAACATGGGGTGGTGCCTTATGAAGTACCATAACAAGCGTAGGTTAAGCTTTCAAGTACTCATTCCAACCTTTTGTATTTAAAGCGCGACATATGTCTTGGAAATTATGTATGAGCGAAAAATTCAGCGGCATATAAGAAATCCGCGTCCGTGCTTTTACATCACACCATCATCTGTCATGTTTGTTGTTGTTTTCATGGAATTTTAATTAATTGTTCAGTCACTCATCGATAATTTTCTTGAAATCCTAATTTGCATTTGATGGTCGAAATAAATTGGAACTGAATTCCGTACAAGGTAAAAAAAACTTCCCAAATTAAACAAAAGAATGTATTTACAACCTGCATTCAATATTTGTATACTTACTCATTGTCCCAAATGATTTGTAATAATTTCCAGAAGTTTTGCGAGATTTCGAGTTGGCGACTTCGGTGGGTAATTAGTCTTACAGCTTTTCCTCATGCAAATCTAAGCCTCAATAAAGTAAGTCTCTTAAATATTGTGGAAAAGAGGTTTCAAAAGTGTGACGTTAAATTAATATATAACATGTGATAAAAAAATGTTATTATTTATGTATATGTATATTTATGACAAAAAAAAATTATATTGGGCGGCGTAAAACGCTGGAACGATGGCTCGCATTTAAATTTTTGAAAATCATGTATAAGGTAGGGGTCATGTCAAATTTTTTATTTTATGCAAATCTTCTTGGTCATACTAATAAAGCCATTTTACAAATGTTAGTTATGATGATTCTAAATATTGAAAAAAGCAAATTTTAGCAAAATAAACCTCAGTCAAACATGTAATTCCCAATTTTGAATAAGTGGTCTAGACAAGAAAGTTGAGTAAGTTGGAAGAATGTTGGTGTAAGAGTGAAGCTGAAGTTGATGACCACTCATTATATACTAGGGGATTTTTATGTATAATCCCCTTATTTATGTAATAATCCCTTTTGTCAAGAATGTTTGAATGATGTGTCATCACGGTGGCCCAAAATCGATGATATCTAACTATGCAAAATGGAATATAAATAAACGCAAACTTTTTGTGAAACATGTAGCCTAATGGAATAAAATTTCCATCACTAGAGAAAAAAATAACCCAATGGCTAGTACTTGAAAAGTTGCTAAATAATGCAAATAACGTTGCTCCTAAATCACCGTTATCTTTAAATGACTACTTTAAACAATGAAACATATATTAATGTCCAACTTAAAAGGAGTTTTCCAATGCATATTCTTCATTTCAGCATTTAGTGGCATGAATCCTAGAGTATAAACATTTATTTACTATAGTAGTAGTATTCATGGAGACTACTCTGTTTTCTACCCTCAGGCAGTTTGTCGAAACCCTGAGGTTACGGGAATTATTCTACCACACATACTAAGAAGTGCGTTTAGGTGTAAATAAAGATTGAGAGGGGGAAATATTGTGTGCGTGGTTACAACACAGGTAAAGCGATGGCATCAATAGTTTTTTCCTGTCGTCCCTAGGATAAGGTAAACAATCAACACTCATATTTTTCAAGACGTGGCATTGCAAATTTTAGTGAGTGATTCAACGCTCAAAATTTATGGGTAATCTCATATTAAGGAATAAAGGTAGAGACTGATCCAAATAATAATACAGTTCTATAGCCAATTTATAAAGATTTACCTGTTACAGCAGACTTATTATTATCAACCCTAGCTCTATGTGAATTTTGATGGTGAGCCAAATACGAGGGCAAGAACAATGTCAACGTTTATTTACTATTTTATTACAGATAATAGGTGAATTACTACTTATCATGCTCAACTGGCGTTGAGTTTATACAAAAACAACAAAGGTGACAACATGTATAAAATCCATTGAGAAAAATTCTGAAAATAGGATTCGTAAATACAAATTGAACATGATCAATTGTGTGTAAAAATTTTTGCTCATACCTGAAAATCGAAATTCAAATATTTTTCAATAGCAAATCTTTAGTTTTTGTACAGATTAGTTTCGGAATGTTTCAACCAAAAATATTGAAAAAAACTCACTCTTGGGAATTAGTGCGAATTTGTACGGAAATATTGGGATTTGTTATTACTTTATTACATGAAAGTATTTTTACTGCAGGATTTAAATACAGGTTGGGAAATCTTAACACAAAGTTTTAGGTTTTAGTACAGGTTGTGCATTTTCGCAAGTGTCGGCCACATTTGAATAATGCCTTTAGTTATGACAACAATGAGCTGTGAGAGAGTTATATTATATAGGGAAAGAATAGGAATGTATATATGCTCTCAGAATTTAGTCCGAATTATTTGCCAATTAGTATTTGAGTATCCCAAGAGGCGGCGCATGGCGCTCATGACGCTTCATGGTACTCAAATAAATAAATCTTATCAAATACTAAATTTTTACTTGTAGCTTATAGAATAATTAGACCTGGGGCTGGGAGTCGAACCTGGTCACCCGCTTCCCGGGCAGGTTTATCCCAAGCCACCCAGGCCATCCCTCAACAAGCTGCAATCTTTTTTGAACCTAATGCTGGATGCTCGTATCAACGATATTTTTTTCATCTTTCTATAAAATCCCTTTTGTTTACTTAATAAGTATCACCTTCATTGAGCTTTTTACACAGAATTTTTTTGTAAAGAAATGAGCACATACTCACAGAAACTCCTTTGGAAATTGGTTTTCAGGGTGAAATTCGAAAAAAATATTACATAAACAAATTTTGTGCTAAAATCTGATAAATGTATACCACATTTTAACTCCGTATGGCTGAGATTGCGAAACCAGCTGATAACAGGAAGGCTTGTTTGTCAAATAATTAGGTACAGCTTGACGCCACTCATTAAATTATTATGCAAATTTACCAGGCTAGATTGACAGAAGTTCAAATTGTGATTCTACTAGCGTTATCACGGTCCGCAAAATGTAGGGAAGATGAATCCAATTATGGTCAAATAAATGAAGGCTCGTCAGTTGGAGTAATATCTATAAAGGATATACAGTAAAAACTCTCTAAGACGGCCTACGCTTAAGACGGTTTTACTTTACTACGGTCGAATTGGAAAGTCC
>JAQFXU010005048.1:0-12308 GCA_034693705.1 Spatulosminthurus flaviceps | reverse complement strand
CTTTGTGTACTCTTTTATTGGGCTTTTTAGCAAAGTACCTTGAGCTACTTTCTCTCTTGGAAGTTTACATTATTCCGGAGTTATTAAGGCTTTTATTTTTCCAACAATTTTCATTTTCAATTGGGACTTTCACCCACACAGCTTTCTTTTAAAGGGTTCCCCAATGTCTTGTAACGTGGGCTGTTGAGCGTTCAGGGGAAATTATTCACTAAATTGGGTATAGTCATGGGAACTCAAATTTTTTTTCAAAAATTTTTTTTCAAATTTTTAGCAAACTTTTAAAATTTGGAGTCGCCCTGTAAAATCTTTTCAGAAGCAACTTCAAGTGGTTTTCAGGTGACAAAAATCTATATGAGAAATTATAGGAAAATGCACCATTGTGACAGTATATGGCAAAATATAGGAAAAACCACGGGAAAAGTTATATGGGAAAAAATTTGGGAAAATCCTGGAAAAAATATATGGGAAATGATAGGAAAAGACCTGGAAAGAATTGTACGGAAAAATTTGAGGAAAATAATGTTTATGAGTATGGGTCAAATTTTGAGGGAAAATTTCCTGGGTAAAGTGATAGTAAAATATGGGAAATTGACAAAAAGAGAGAGAGAGTAGAGGAAAAATGGCGGGAAAGACCAGGAAAAAATAAAGTGGAAAATATGGAAAAATCCCCTGAAGAAAGAAAAAACAAGCAAACCCAGAAAGTGTAAAGGCGTAAGTGCTGGGGAAAGCCGAGAAAGTGCAGGAAAGTTCAAATAGAAAGTACGGGTAAAATTATCATACTGTGGTGAAAGCCCAGCCTAGAGGGGCATATTCACTCTTGAAAATGTTAGAAGCACATACATGGGAAATTCCAGATCAAAGTAAATAGAAAATAATGAAGAAACTCAGTTTTAAAATCCTGAATGAAAACCAGAAAGAGAAAGTCCCGGAAAATGAATGGGATGAAATGGGAAAAGCATGCAAATCATAATTAACGTGATGAAAATCCTTGAAAATTTCAAGGAGAAAGTGTCAAATAGAGCAAACGGGAAAGTTTTTGTTGGAAAAAATCCAAGAGCTTTTGAGTTGCTTAGTGAGGAAGAAAGGAGAGTAAATACATACAATGAGCAAATACGGCATAAAAGCATTGAAAACCACCGTATACATTTTCCTCCAAACTCAAATTTTATTTTTTTCATAGAAATATTTATTAGTAAACCTACGTCGAGGGTTGTGCAGATGTTGAACACGAATTGAAAATCCTTGTCCAAATACGGGGATCCTGTATTGAATGAGAGCAGCATTTTGAGAGGATACGAATGTCTGTTGAAGTCCAGTCATGTCTGAGCCACACATCTCATGGAATCGGGAGGCAAAGCTTTTCTCATGATCCTCCACACTTGGGAATACCTCTCCATTCAATTCCCATCCGTCAACTATCTGTAAAGTCAGAGGATATAGAAAAAATCAGTTTTTTTCTTACCTACACATTCTCACAATTTTCCACGCCAAAAGTCAACATTATAAATTTGAACGTTCGAGTCATTCATTCATTTCATTTCCATCAAATTTAAGGGAAAACATTTCCCTCAAAACATTTTCTTGAAAAGTTTCCCCCATAATATTTTCTTGGAAAATTTTCCAAAAACTATTTTTTGCTGAAAAATTCTCCCCCAAAATATGTTTTTGAAAAATTTTCTTGATATTTTCCACTAAGTATTTTCTTGAAAAAAATTATTTTCCTTGTCAGTTTGACATGAAAATTAGATTTTGTCTCTTTAAAACACTGCTGGAGTGGAAGTTGTTTGCGTACAAATTTGTACATGAGAATTGTCTTCAAGTCACGTTTTAACAATGAAATGCCAATAATCCTGGGGATTTGGTTCAGGATTGCACCCCAGAAAAATAAAAAGAATGAGAAAAAACCACGAAAAAATATGGCCAATATCCTTGGAAAACATGGGAGAAAGAAGGTTAAAAAATGGAAATCCTGTGAGACATTTAGGGAAAAGAGGGAATGCACGGGAGAAAGCCACTTTCACTCTGTAAATAAAATTTCCATTACTTGAGAAAAACCCAATAAAAAAGTAATGGGAATCGTAATAAAACGTGATGTTTACAACGCTTTTTCCTAGACAATAAAGCTGAGAATCAAAATTGCCCATGAAACTTAAATTACCCAAATAGTTTTGGAAAGGGAAAATAATTTACTGCTCAAGTAAATGGTACAAGGAAAAGTGAAATTATTCCTAAGCGCTAAGCTACTGGAAAATGACACGAGAAAACTCTCAAATTAACAGGAGGAAAACGTATAGTGGGAAAATATTGGGATTCCCAAGGACTTTCTTTAGAAAACTTTCTTTTTTAGAGAGAGGATTTGAGAAATAGTGGATTTCAATGTAATTTAAATGCGCGTAAATAAAGCAAGTTTTGGGAAGAAATAATAATATTTTCAATGAAAGAAAACTCTTGGGCTCTTTCCAAGAGCTTTTGAAGAACTTGTTGAAAATCTTTTTTCCTCTGAATTTCAATCATTTCAAAACATAGGGAAAAACTCTTGAGATGGAAAATCATTACCGTGAAATTGAATTGAACTTTTGCAAGCCTTTTTCAGGTGAGACCTTTTTAAAGTGAGTTAAATCCACCATTGTTTTAGATTCGTGCGAGAAAGGGAAAATTTTGCTGGATTGAAGTGGGAGTCATTTGAAGTTCCATTTCTTAGGGATGGAGGGCAATTTAATTTATGGATTTCTCACGAGAGATAAAGAAGAGAAATACACTTGAATTTGCTTGTGTGGGAAGAAAGCACCTTTATTTTGAGTGTCCCAAGTGTTTTCTTTTACACTTGTCTGGTGAAAGCATTGGGGCTGATAAGAAGTTCCATTGAAATTTTTATTTATTTATTTCTTGTAAATTTGAATGATAAGGAGTAAATTCTTGGGGGGGAATTCAATGAATCTGGGATGTTTTTTAAACACAGGACTTTGAGAAGGAAGATAAAAATGTGCGAGAATTTGTTGAGGAGATTTTATTTGCAATCTTGTTTGGGTGAAGGAAAGATTTATGGGAAATATTTTGTAAACATTCTGCATAATTTTTCGGAGGAAATTTTGACAAAACTATCTGAGGAATTGTTTTTGCAAAACTCACGGGGAAAATATTTTACAGAACTTTTAAAAAACATCCGGGAAATTTTTTGTAAACACCCTAGGAAATATTTTTCAAAACATCCGGCAAGTTTTCCCGAAACTTCTGTGTAAATATTTTTGCACAAATCCTGGAAAAATATTGTTGAACATCAAAGGAAAATGTTTGACCAATTTTTTATGGGAAAATTTTTTTGCAAAAATCCTTGAAAATATTGTTTTCCATTGAAGGATATCGTTTTACAATGTTTTATGGAAAACAGTTGTTTTGCAAAAATTCTAGAATAAATTGTTATTTTCAATAAGCAGGGGCAAATTTTTCCAATTCTTTCTGGGAAAATAAATTTTCCCAAAATTTGGAGGAAATTTTTTTAATATGAAACTATTTGGAGGTGAAATTTTGTACAGGAATATTTGTAAAATATTCCTGAGTAATTCTTTCCGGAGAATTCTTTGGAAGAAAACATGGACGGTAAATACATAAACTTACACTGATGAGACCCCGTCGGTGACAGTCGACATGTAAATACTGAACTGTAATGACAATGGACTTGTCCGGATCCGCAACCAAATATAATCCGCAGACTTGATCACCCGTCCCTCGGGATTTATAGTGGAAAATCCCTTCGTCCATTGATATTGTTACGCATTCTGGAAAATATAAAGGAAATACTTATTTTTAATATCATACTTCGTGTTTTGTTTTTGTTTTTTGCTTTTAGCATTTAATTAATAAATGGATGCTTCGACTAATTTTATTATGTTGACACTAGCTAAGTAATTCTAAAATTAAATTAGTGCTATTATGTAAATTAAAATTGGATAGGGAATGTCAATTTTGTGAAGAACCTAATTTTGCTCCTACGCATCCGTCCAGCAAGATGAACGTGTATTTTTATGCGAGCTACAACCCAAAAACTGTTGTGTGATAGACGACGTAATTTTCCTAATGCCTATCCATTTTGGGATTACCCCTTGTTTCCGAAACCCTTCAAGTTTAATTTTTAAAATAGCAGTTTTACCTTTTTAGTGATTCTTACGGTTTGTTTTTGGTTGGGAAACAATCCAACTTTGCATTTAATCATCGTTAATTATTTTTTAATCCTTTTCGCGTTGTTTTTGTTGACAAATTTCAAGAAAAAGGTTTGTAATTTTCCTTCATTTTTCCAATTTTCCCCATATTTTCTCACAGTTTCCCACAGTTTCCAATGTTTTTCCATATTTTTCCACCATTTTCCATCATTCCCCACCATTTCCCCATATTTTCAACATTGTGAGAAATTTACCCAAATTTTTCCAAATTTTTCATTTTATCATTCATTTTTCAACATTTTTCCGCCTTGACAAACATTTTCCGACATTTCCCCAAATTTTGGCCAACTTAAACAAATTTTACCCATTTTCCACACGTTTCCTAATTTTTACCCATTTTCCACACTTTTCCCCAATTTTCCTAAATTTTACCTGTTTTCCACACTTTTCTTAAATTTTAGCCATTTTCCACACTTTCCCTAAATTTTACCCATTTTCCCTACGTTTCCTAAATTTTACCTACTTTCCACACTTTCCCCCAATTTTCGTAAATTTTACCCTATTTTCCCCGGTGATTTGAAAAAGCCCCAATTCCGTCGGATCTGTGGTTTCGCTAATTTATGCATATGAGAAGATGTGAAACACTCAGCTCCAATTAAGCTCATCTCTTTTCCCAAAAACAGACCTCTCTCTCTCTCTCTCACACACAATAAGATAATTCACCCTCAAATGCAAATTCCATACCTAACAGAATTATCCTATTATTCAAATAATCCGATGCGTCCCACACTACATCCTCCCTGTCATCCAGAGAATGCCCAGGACTCACAATGCAATTAGATCATATACGAGACGTCATCTGTCAGGACAGCACAGATGTTTCACTTGAAAATATTACAAATGCTCTAAACTATTTCCCTACTTTTCTCTCCTCTTCTTCCTCCTCTCTCCCTGCCATTATTACTGGAGAAAGTCTGATCTTGAGCACAGTCAATTAAATTTCTGAAAAATTTCGTCCATGGAAATGTCTTTGAAATTCCATTAAAAACTCGGCGCCATTCAATTAAACGCCTTAATAATACATCACTCAGGCTCTGAAGAGGAAATGTTTTATATGCAAGGACGGAAGCAAAATTTCCAACACACAATGGGGGAAAAGACGGAGCGGTAATTTCTTACTTTCTTCATAATTTTCCCTTCCTCCTTCCAAGTGCTTTCACTATAGTGAAATCAAGGTCAAAATCAAGGAAAAGCTTGGGAATTTTTATCAATTAAAAATTTCTCATTTCCGAATGGAAATTTGATTTCCTGGGAAAAGTCTTTGAAAATATTTTCCCATTTGAGAGAGAATGAATGAGGAAATTATAATGTCAATGTTGAAAATTTATTGGGATTTTCTAGCATTTCTTACATTTTCCTCAGGTTGAGAAGAAATTCGTAAGTTATGCTCTTGGAAATTCTTTTTACTCCAAGAAATTTAACAACACAATAATTTTTATGTTGGGAATGCAAGTTTTTGGGATAGAAAATAGCACGGAATGAGATAAAATACTGGTGGTAGCAAAACTTGTAGATTAGCAATCATAGAAAAGCGTAAAGTTTCACCGGGTTCGCAACTTTTGGCCAACTATAAGTTTTCAGGTGAGTTATTTTACATCAAATTTGCCACCTGGGAATAGAAAAGTTTTGTCAAGTTGCTCCATAGGGAGGATATCAGTCACATTTTACTTCTGTGGCAAAATTACATGTGACAGCACACATGTAAGATTTTTCTGGAAATATCATATCACTGTTTTTTCTTGCCCACATCTACAATTTTATTCCCATCTGGGGACAAGTTAGACTTTTCTAGTTTGTAAATATCTCGCTTATTTGATTTTGTCCTCTTGTGCGTTTTAATAATCCATAGATCGTCATTTAAAAGTGAATTTTATTTAGAGTTACGTTAATTTGTGAGGCAAGAGGCATTGGGATAATTTGCAAGAAATGAGACTACTACTTGTAATATAAAAAGAAGCAATTGACAGTGACAAGGAAAACTGTACTAATATTGCGTGGAAACTCAAATATTTGCAAGATTAGCACTAAAACGTGTTCAAACTTTACAAATTTCAAGGGAATCTGTAAAAAAAATTGGAATGAAAATTTGAACCATCAGAAAGGGTCTGTGAAAAAGAGAAAAACGGAAAACGTGAAAAATTCAAGAAAAACTATCACGTTTGCAAAGAAATTTAATAAATGTGCTACGAAAACTAACATATTTGCAAGAAAAACTAAAAACTTCCAAGGAAAACCTAAAAATTTTCAACGAAAACTAAAACGCTTTCTAGAAAAACTAAAAAATGGCAAGAAAAGCTGAACATTTTGCAAGGGAGACTGTAAAATACTTCCAAGGAAAACTGCAAAATATTTCCAAGGAAAACTGTAAGGATTTGCAAGGAAAACTGTGAAATGTTTGCAAGGAAAACTTTAAAGGATTTGCAAGGAAAACTGTAGAATGTTTGCAGGGAAAACTTTAAAGGATTTGCAAGAAAAATTTTAAATGATTTGCAAGAAAAATTTTAAAGGATTTGCAAGGACAACTGTAAAATATTTGCACGGAAAACTGTAAGGATATGCTGGGAGCAATGTACATAATTTGCAAGGAAAACCGTATAAAATTTGGAAAGAAATTATTCACACAACATTTTTAAATGAAGGAAATGTTTCCAATTTCGCTAAAACCTTGGTAAAAAATTTACAAAATTACAGAAAGCTTTTACAATAAATCTTATGAGAAAATAGCTAGGAACGTGACAAGCAATTTCCAAGGAATTTTCTCAGCCAAAAAAGTAAGAAAATGAAGAGTAAAACTTTGACGTTCTCTCAATGGAGCAAAAGTACTCATCCCAACAACTGATCCTGTTCAACTGAAACCTCCACCCCCCCCACAATCCTATCACCCCTTGTCGTCTTCCCACAAAAAGGAACAAACAAAATATAACTATAATTTCTCTTTGCTAAGTATCCACTGATACTTTGAAGCTATCCTGAGACTACACACGAATTAAAACTTAATTACCCACAATTCCCAAAGCCCCAGTCCCCCCAAATATAATTGACAACTTCCAGCGATAACTTTCAGCTGAAACGATAATTCTTGACTGTCATGTCACGTCATGCTCATTCCAATCCATAATAATTACACCTGTAGAAATCCTCCCTTTGACTCAATCACATAGCCCACACACTTTCCCTCCCCAACCATCCCTTTTCACTTTGATTTTTCCCCAAATTGCATTAGCAAGAAAAGTGATGTCAAATAAATTTCATCTCTTTCATCTCCAAATTTATTCCTCTCTCCTTGAGGGCTAAATCTTCAAAAGGTTATGCCAATTAGTCTTTTAGCATCCAAACTATTTAGAGTGGAATATTGCGGGGCTGAGAGTACCTGTCCAGGTGAAAGAATCGGCTTAGCTTGTATGTATTTCCTCCCAAAGCAAAGACCACAAAAAATACACAAGCCCCTAAGCTAAACTTTTCGCTCATTATTTTCAAGGAGAAAGACGAAAAGACAAGTTCCTTTTCTGAGTTGCTGCTGTCTAGTCCTTAAGTAATTGTACCTCGTTGTCCATTGTTAGAAAAACTTTGCTTTCTCCAGGCAACGGTCATCAATCTCTTATCCGCGCTATTTTGTAATGCTTTTTTTTCTTTTTTTTTTTTGCTTTCTCCTTCAAACTAGCTTTATCTTTGCGAAGTATCACTCACTCGTTTAAAAAACTTTCTCTTTGGAGAAAGTCGCCCACCACTCAGAGGAACTTTCTCTTTGGAGAAAGTCGGCCACTACTTAGAAGAACTTTCACTGTGGAAAAAGTCGTCTACTCTTCAAAATAAGTTTTCTTTGGGGAAAGTCAACCAATATTCAAATTTACTTTCTTTTTGGTGAAAGGCACCCACTTTTCAAAATAACTTTCTCTAGGGTGAAAGTGTGTAAATGACTTTCTCTAACCAAATGTTTTTTCTCCTTGGAGAAAGCAATACTTTCTCTTTAGTGAAAGCAATACTTTCTCTTTGGTGAAATCGTAACTTTCTCCTTGGAGAAAGCAAAGCTTTCCCCTTGGTGAAAGCGCAACTTTTTCCTTGGAGAATTGGAGAAACCGGAACTTTCTCCTTGGACAAAGCATAAGTTTCACCTGGGTGAAAGCGTAACTTTCTCTGTAGTGCAAGTTGCCAAAATTTTTGGGATTTTTTTTCGGGTAAAAAGTGACGTATGAAAAATGTGTGAAGTATGTGACCTAAAAATTATGCTATAAAACTGATATTTTTCAATTATTTAATCCAGGATTCCCTTACCACTGACAACAGTATGAGAAGGAGCTTTTAAATCATGGCTAGATGTGGAGATGCCTAAAGATCCAGATGGTGCTGACAAATGTGAAGTCTCTGGCAATCCCGGCTGATGAGGAGGACTGTGAAGAAGAAGAGAAGATGCTTCAAGATCTTGGGCGGCTAACTGATTTGCAAGTTCTTCTAATTCCGCGGAGCTCATATTCTGGAAGGAAAAAAATAAAAATAAAATTAGTACATGGAAATGACACGTGTTTTTACTGTCACGTCTAATAATTGCAACACAATCGTAAGAAAATCATTGACGCACTCTCAAATCATTAGTACGGGCGGAGGCGAGGAGAGGTGTGGGATGTTTCTGGGCACGATAAAATTATTCTAAGAATGCAAGGGATTAAAATAGAAAATAATGGCATATTAAGTGCACAAATGCGTTAGGACAAAAAGGAATTGAGCTCACACTGATTTTCCCTTTTAGTTCACTTGTTTATAAGTAGAGTGGATTTCATGGTAATTGGAGCCTTTGGAATCCTTGACTTTCTCCACAATGAGAGTGAGTACGCAATATTATTTGGATTGCACAACCCACAGAGACATTTTTAGGGTATTGAAATTTCAACTACGATTGTTACGAAACAATTCAATGACGCTCATTAGTGACAATAACTTGGAGATTGTTGATAGTTACTCAAAACCCACACTTTCTCACGTGATTTCCAGCTTACTCTCGACTGACGTCCTTTATTCATTCCATGGGAAAAAATTACACAACTGTTGTTTTTCAATTGCCAAATTGTATCCATATCTACCGCTAGAAACTAAATACCCGCAGAGTTTTTCATGGAATTGTCTGTGGGAAGGAGAAAATACCTTTTATTTACACTCAAGTATACCTTTATTATATTTGGAAATTTAAGCTGGGATTATTTTTAACTATAGAGAAAATTTCTAATGTTTTTCCATAAGAACTGGGAAATGCTAAAAATTAAGGAAATGGAGAAAAAGGTCTCTCCAGAAATATTAAAAAACCCGGTTTAAAAGTTGATAAAAGTGGCTAAAGGTGGTATGAAAGTGTCAAGAGTGGTAAAAAATGGACGAAAGCGGACAAAAGCAGGGATCAAAAGTGGACAAAAGCGGATGAAAGTGTCAAAAGTGGTCAAAACTGGACAAAAGCGGATGAAAGTGGATGAAAGTGTCAAAAATGGGGCCAAAAATGGACAAAAGCGGACCAAAATGATCAATAGTGGACAAAAGCGGGTGAGAGTGTCAGAAGTGGTCAAAAGCGGACAAAAGTGATCAAAACTGGACAAAAGCGGATGAAAGTGGATGAAAGTGTCAAAAGTGGCCAAAAATGGACAAAAGCGGACCAAAATGATCAACAGCGGACCAAAGCGGATGAAAGTGTCAAAAGTGGTCAAAAATGAACCAAAGGTGACGAAAGTGATCAAAACTGGACAAAAGCGGACAAGAGCGAATGAAAGTGGTCAAAAGTGGATAAAGTTTTGCTTCATAAATTCCTGCCATTAAAATACACTTGGAAGCGACACCAATAAAATATTCGAGTATCAGCTTTCCTCAATATAAATTTCCCATGAAGGGAATTATCATAAGTTAAATACCAGGAGAATATCTATTTCAACATTGTACATTAGAATAGCACGGTCAGTAGGTCAGGTAAAAATACCCAGTCACCAAGCAACTTGGGATTCAAATGGTCTGTCAAGTGTAGGTGGACACGCTCTTTCGAACCAGCTATTAGATTGTTAAGACAGAAAGAAAGCGCGTAGGAGTGAGACACTCCCGATGATCGCTCCAGTATTAAGATTAAAGCGTCAAACCTTGAGCTATGTGAAAGCTCAAGGATGAAAACCGTGTACATGAAATGAATCATGTGCAAATCTCATGAGAATAAATGTCTTCTCAAGGGAGAGTCAAAAGAGAAAAAGGAGATTGGATGGATCCTATAGCCATGTCACCACGGGGAACAAATGTCAATGTTCCTCACACCAACAGTTGTGACAGTGATCCTGGAAAGTCTCCCTGGTGACTCTCCCATTGTGAGCAAGAGTAGTAGATTGGGGGAAATGAAAACTGTGGATAGGGGAAGTAGAAATCATGTCAGAGGGCTTTCCTCTCCATTTTTCCGACATCTGTCCCTTTCCAGCCTTTCTAATTAACCCCATCAACTCCACCACCTCCTTTCTTTTCTTAAGATGCTCAAAATATTCTCCTACCTTTAAACCAGCCATCTTGCCAATCTTACTAGCAAGTACAGTTGACAGTAGGGATTCCCTCAATAGGTGACAATTGATTTTAACTAAGGGTTCAAAAAATACAGGAGAAAGTTAACTTTCACTGCTCAGGCTTCCACGATACATTTACTCACATGGGATTTTATCCTTGAAATATTTCCTAATTTTCTTATTGAAAAATACCGGGTAAGTTTCATCCTGATTTTAAGTGACAAAATGTTAGTGTTATTTTTAGAAGGAGAAAGTCCGAATATTTTTGTACGGAGAAAATCTGCTAAATTGTGTTTGAAGAAAAAGTTTTTTCACACGCAAACTGTGCTAAAAAAAGTGACAATTTTGGCTTAGGAAAAAGTACATAATTTTTTTTTTAATCTTTTCTTGGCAAAACTACAAAGGAAAAAGTTAAATTTTCTCCTTCAAAAAATCTTTCAACTAGTAATTTTATACGTAGAAAACAAGCATTTTCAAAATAGCACTCTCCTTTCATGAATTGAGTTGCCTATATATTTGAAGCCCCTTTATCATCATAACAATCCCAGCCTACTAGGCACATTGGGGCCTAACAAAAGGGGCCCAAGTTTTACCATTTTCTTTGTCCGGACTCACACAAAGAAAACTATTCATAGCTTGTCTATGAATTTGCTCATTGTATTTTAAGGACATAAAATAGCTCGCTCTCCATCCAACCAAAACCTATACCTTTTACAATGTAGGAGAAAGTCCTGGTGAAAGTAGCCTAAAAGCTATATTCAACCACTCAATCCAAGGGTGTGTCAACTTGTTCATTTGGAGTGTATGTATCCATTATTATCATGTAATCTTCTCAGGATTTTATGAGAGGGATTTGAAAGGTTCCCTTTTTAATAGTTATTTTGTAACATGAGAAAATATCACCCAATATTTGAAAGCTCATATTACTTTCCCCCCTCCCCCCCTCTCTTCAAGGAAAATTGTAAGGCTAATTAAGTGGAAGCTTTTCCCTATTGGAATTGCTTCAAAGTGCAATTTACATGGAATTTGCTCATGTATACTATTTCACTATTTAATTTTTCAAGTACATTTTCATTTCATATTCATTTTCCATGAATTAGTAGAATAAAGGCATGCTAAAAATGTACTGTCCCCACATTACAATGAGAAATAACACTTGGGATTTTATTACCACCCTCAATTTAAAACCCATGCTAAATTATTTACTCCTACACCATAAGCATATAGGCTAAAGTGTACTAAAAATATGGATTTTTTCTTTCCATATGTCAAAATCACACGAAAGGATTGTGAAACAAGAAATTACTTTTTTATAGAGTAGAAAAAATATTTCAAGGAGAGACACGTCTAGGCTTTCCCCTACAGGGGAAAACTTGTGCATGTTAATGGAGAGCCGTGAATTATTTCAAATTATCATGCTTATGTACATATTGAAAATCCTGTGTCCACGGTAATATTTGTCATGGGAGGCGTCTGACGTGACGTAGGACTCTAATGGAATGCACTACGAGTAAATTGGATTATAACATTTTATACGTTGCATCCACATTGGCAAGGATGTGGTACACGCAAAGGTATTTAT
>JAQFXU010005047.1:0-12309 GCA_034693705.1 Spatulosminthurus flaviceps | reverse complement strand
GTAGAATGGACTACCTTAAATTGAAAAAAGCCAGACTAGGGAATAGAGTGGACTCAGCGTCCTCGTGCGCAGCCTTGTGCGGAGTAGTGCGGAGTACTTTTGAGTTTTGCCGGTTATCTAGAACTCAGCCAAAAAACGTGGTTCTTCTTTATACGCGAAGCAGTGATAAACAAAAGTTTTTAGTTAGAATTTTTTAGTTTTTTAGAATTACGAATTCATTTCCGTGGTTAATCTCTTCAGACAACCCCGATGATAAACATGTCCACATTTTGCAGCAACGGGTTGAGGATCTAACTCTTCAGCCTTCCCTCCTTGCTGGAGTTGATTGCGGAACGTTCCTTCAAATTTGACTGGAATCGCAGCTTAAAGATACAATTTGCTTATATTATTTTATTTTTATATGTGATTGCAAAAGAGTTTTCTGATGCTTGACAATTAAAAAAATTACTCCTGAAGATTCTCGTTTTGCCCTTCCACAGATCGGGGAAATTTTGTACATTAAATTCCATGGGAACTTGGATGATTTTTTTTCACTTTTGATTTGTAAATATATTTTTTTAAACTATTAAATGAAAAAACTCACCAAGCTTTCGCGGTGATGCATGGCGTCCGTGTTTCTTGATACTGGTTTGGTTAATTGGCTCGCACAACTCCAGCGGCTTTCTGCAAATTTTGCAGCCTAGCGAATTCCATAGCTCCATGTATGTAGAGATTATTTAGTTGGAAATATTCGGTTTTCTAAAAATTACTGGACAAGTAAGTTGAATTGTAGGTTTTTAGTGACATTTAAATATGTAAAAAAAAATTTCCTGTAAACTTTACAGAAACAACAAGTGTGTGCGATTTGCGTTATTAGTTTTGAATGGCGATTTCATTACGTATCTTTCTGCACAATAAATTATTCTGCCTGTTGTGCGTGCTGTGCTCTCCCGTCTCCAACTTACTACTAAAAAGAAAACGGGACATCCACTACTTTGTCTACTATTCGTAAAAACAGGTTTTATAACCTAATTATTGTTAGTAGGAACCTATGAAGATATTTTTCTTTTGTTGTCCTATACATATTGATGAAACTCGCCTAGCCATATCATATCATCACCATATCAACAGCGTCATTCCCACACTAACTCATTGTAATTATTATAGTAATTACAATGAGTCCAGTGTGGGCAAGACGCGGAGACTGTTTTCTGCAATACTTTTGTAAGCCAAATATTAGTTGATTTTGAATCCTTAAAAATAAAATATTACAAGCTCATCAAATGTGAGCTCATTCAGTTTTGAATGAATGAAATTCGAAGAGGGTTACTGCGGTGGATATTCACAAAAATTTGGGGGCACATTATTTTGAGGATACTCGATGCATGGATTGATGAGCTTCCAGGATCATAAACTGGGGCGGTGACAGAGGGTGATTTTGCTGATAACACCGATTTGACGGCAAAGTCCACCCGTGCGGAGACATGAGCCAAAGCAAAGGTGGAATCTGTAGATTTCAACTTCCATTTCAAGATTCCGAAAGAGGGAGAAATAATACACGCAGAGTAGAATAACGTATAGCAGATTTACCAGTTTGAAAAAAAAATGCCAGGAATATTTTGCACTCAATTTCACACAAACTATATGGGCTAAATGCTGAAAAAGTCAGAGGAGTTTATAACCAAATATCTAAATCTATCTTAGTTTCCTAAAATGGTTAAAATTAGATCTATTGAAATGGACTTCACTTTATTCACCAAGAAAACATTACATTTAAGATAATATTAATCATCTAGTTGACACAAGCACGCGGCACCACGATTTATCCAATGCTTCTGCGGTAGATTGGAGGGGAGCTTCAAAAACAAGACAAAATTTGAAGAATGGCCAGTTGTTGCCAAAACTCCTCTACGTGCACTTGTTTTATAAACCGGTGAATCATAGTACGAATAATCCTTGAACTCAGTCTAAAGAAAAGAAATTGGTCGCATTAAATTATTCAATTTATGCACAGTTCGGAAGATTTTAATAAAGTTGGAAAAAAATTTATACACTGCTGCTCTCACACATCTGAGAATATAAAAACTTAATAGAATGTTAGCTACCCTAATTCCTGGTTTAAACCAAATCACTGGTATTGTATCGAAGAGAATTTTTGGCTTGGATTCAGCTAACATTTTTTGTTCACGACTCCATCGACAACCTTCAAGGAATAATCCCTAAAAAAGTTGTTCCATTTAGTCCCCATACTGAATATTCTTATGTATTCCCAGTATATTATTTAATTAAAGATTAAAGAAACGTGTTGTACAAGTGAAGTTATAAGCAAGTGAAAAACTACCGAACAATAAGCCCCATCATTTGGTTGCGACGATGTGGACTTCTCATATGAAGTAATTTCAAATTCAAAACCCAACAAATCAATGGGAATTTTGTACTTTCTTGCATAATTTTGAGACACCCCGGTTAAAAATGACTGCGTGAAATAAAACCCCGAAAGCCAAAACACAGGTGGCTCACCAACATCAATCCAATCTTGTAAAAATTTCAACCTAAGGGGAAAATATTGACTTATAGTTTCATAACTCCTTTCGAAAGCACTACTAAAGACATAGAGTAATTCTACAGTACATACCTGCCTAACAAATCTAAAATATAACCACCCAATGGTTTCAAAGAAGGGTAAGATCTTTTCATCCAAACACCTGGAACTTTTCCAATTAGCATGTTTCTGAACACTTCATCCAAGTCTGGAGTCATGACAACTTGACCTTTAATTGCTTTTTGTACATTTGCCAAGGATGCGCGAACAACACGGATGAGTGGATTGAACCGAATTAGTTCTTGTCGCAAAACGGTGTTCATAGAATTCATGTAATCCACTGGATATTTTTCCATAACATAGTCCATTTCATACTCCTTAGGCATCTTCGTCAAAATGTCATGAGCGACGTCTATTACTTTTTGCCCTGCCTCCGCGCCAACATCTCCTGCTCCTTTCTCCGACTGAGTGAGTAAAGCACCGGCCAATAACTGAAAGGAAACCAGGTCAAATTAATTGCACAAATAAATGCAAATTAGCAAAATCTAGATACATGACAACATGACTTACTTGTGCTGTCTCCTGATTGCTTTTGGTAATGTTTGCATTTTCATGCAAACCGAATACCTCAGGGGTGGGATTTGCAGGCATTTTCTTAATGTGCATTACACAACCTTCGTAGCTTGTATCTTTTGGAACGTAGTAAATTCCGCTTGATGACAGAGGATACCTAGTCCAGCAGAAATAATATTATTTTCACCTGCAAAAAACAATCCTTTTATAGGAACAGGAACCAGTGAATACATTTTCAATCAGCGTACTTATCTCTGTCGACTATTTCTGGACAGTAGAAAATCGATAGTATAGACATGAGTAAACGTCGATCTTTGTCATCTGTGACCCTACCACCATAATTGCACTCGCCAGTTAAGTACGACAAGGCTTCAAAAGGAATCAGAATGGATTCTTGCAAGAACATTTGCAGCTGCTGCAGACTGATCCTCAGGTCAGATTCGTTGAACTCGTAGGGAATATTCCAGCCGAGAGGTCCAAACTTACGACGCTCTTGTATAACAGCGTGGAAAAAGCACAAACCAAAGAGTAAGCGGTGAAATGCTTTCTCTTTGGTGGTTACACTGTCATAGAATGCCGGATCACTGATTGGATCTGAGGAGTATGACTGAAGAAGATTTGGTCTTAGACCGGTAGGAGGCTCATTTGTCATTTTGACACTGTTCTGGAGAATTGTGACCGGGAACTACATCAAAAGTAATTTAAAAAAAATAAAAACAAAAAATTTGAGTATGTGAATGTTAATTCAGAATATTTTAGGTGAACCCCAAAACTGAGCAACATTTTTTTTACACGGACCTCACGTCTCAAGATAACAATCTTACTTTAGGCGATGGATATGATGTGAGCCAGAGTCTAAACGTAGGATTTACTTTCCCATTGGGAAGTTCTTCACATATTTTTTCTAATGCCGGCATCCATGAAGCTGCTAAATGGCAGTTTTGTAGAGCAACCCAAGTTCCTTCTTCCGTTGCTTTTGATATCATTTCTTGAGCAATTGGACCCTGTCAAAAATATAAATGCTAGTAAGAATTTTGTAAGTGGGGCACTTCATCACTCAAAATACGGAGTCTTTACCTGTCCTTGACCCAGAGAAATGGCTTCAAATTTTGATCCTCCAAAACCAGAATCATCGGCAAACTTGAGTAAGTTACTCATAGGATCGGCACCCGGAGAAAGCATGAATACCAACGGGATAAAGTGGTTCGAGTCAACGTAAGATTTGGCTAAATCGAAGGGTGGTGGCTGAACAAACTTCTCGCCCATATTATTACTCACGAATAACTGAATCATTGGTACAAGTTTATCTGGCCGAATGCAACGAATAATTATCATTTTCTGAAAGTCACTCAATTTTTCATTCCACGGTGATGGCAGAGGTTGCAAATGAGGATCTTTGTGCTCCGCCACGACTTTCCATTTCTGTAAATTACTTTGAAAGTCCGGAAGAAATTCTATAATATAGAAAATTAGTATTCACCAAATAATCAAATCAGTGTTAAAAATCTGTTCCGGATTTTTTTGGCATCACGTTACGGTTAAATATTTTATTAGCATCCGGCATTCGACAAAGCTCGTCCCAGGATTGTGGTAACAACCAAGATGGTGCTGGATTTTTTAAGGTATTTTCTAGTCCCACACCACCAGTAAGCAAAAACTGGAATTCTTCAGGGGAAAGCTTTGATTGCGACCTTTCTTTCACAAAGTAATTTAATAACTCCTTTTTCACGATAAGTTTTACTTGAAGTTTTACAAATTATATCCCTAGAACTTACAAGAGTATGCTAACGCAGAGAACAAATGAAAATAGTAGTTTATCCTTTTCAAAGAGAGATCGGCATACTCCAGCGTATAAACTCCAAGTAAAATGATCACTTAGGTTCTTCAAACGCTTCTCCAAAACTTTGCTTCGATTACTGGAAGAAATGACAACATGTTTTAAATCCTTTCCAGGAATTTCTTAGGCAGCCATGCAATATTATAAGCTTAAGCTTAAACCATAATATCTTACTCATTTACATTAAACCTCATACTACGTAATTTACTACGAATTTTCCACATACATTCAGGGGCAGCATGATAAATAGTTAAATTGAATTAAAATTGAGAGCTACGTCAATCGATAATATATATGTAAGGATGGCGACAGTTTGTCAGCAGCTAACCTGTGCTCGATAGAACCAATAAATAAATTGACAAACCAGGTCAACGAGTACTGGTACATTGGATCAATGTTGGGAAGTTCAGTTAACGAGAAAAAGAGAACACTGGTGTACTTGGCTATGGGGCGATAACCTAACCGAGACTTCTCGATCTGCTTCTCAGTTTCGACAGCCACTGCCTGCTTTTCAGAAATATCGTTTGAAATTTGCTTGGACGAGTCTAGAATATTAATGGCTGTTTCATTTTCAAGGATATTCCCTTCTGAGGAAGACAATGTGTTCAAAATATTATCTTCTACTTCTTTCAGAGATCGAGTATTTGACGCTGTCTGAATAATCAATTGCTGTCGCTCTTCTTCGAGTTCAGGTCTAAAAATGTTTTACGCGTTAATTAGCAATACTCTCTTCTGTAATACAGAAAATAGAACTTAAATGCTTCGGATTTATAGCGACCTCTCCTTTGCCACGACTATTCCAAGTAATTGATCTTCAAGTCCTTCTAGTGTAATCATGAAATTTAGCAGGAGGACTTTGGTGGAAACTTCAGGGAGATAATGGGGATTTCTATAAGATTTAATTAAGGGTTTTCTAAAATGTTATGCCCCAATGTGACATAATGAATAGTTATTAATAACAGGAGATAAAAACCTGAGTTTAGTTGTGATATAAAACCGAAACAACGGATTGAATTCCACAACCACATCACCGAGACGTATCATATCGACTCCAGCTGCAAAAAATTTTCATAGTAAAAAAAAAAGCTGGGGAAGAAACGCTGCTATAGCTTCAGGTTTAAAAACTTACATTGTTTGAAAGTTTTCTTTTCCAGGATAGGTGCAAGTGCCGGGTCAATTTCTTCACTCACATTCTCAACTAACATGGGCACACCTGTATTAATGCAATACTCCATTTTTCTCATGAAATCCCCATCCGATAGTTTGGTGATTTTTAACTTATTCTCTTTCTCAGTATTCTTAATCCATTTGTTAGCTTGGCCCTGAGGATCTATCATCAATGGAAACCTTCTTGCTAAATCTACCATCACAGCATTGTCAACAGAAAAGGCATCATTTGGCAATCCGCCAATATTCCACGCTTGAATTTTTATCGGTGAACCCAGGGTTTTACTCAAGGAGAAATGTTTGGAGCAGGAGATTCCCATATTTAGAACGTAATCCACCCAGTCTTTGATGCATACATTTCTGCGAGTTAAAAAACCATCACACTTGCAGTGTTAAGTTTTCATTTTAGATTCAATGCACGGGATGAAAAGATGGAAACTGTACCGATAATTAGCCGTGTATGGTCCTAGATAAGAAATGACAGCACTAGCAATCAAAACGTCGGCACCAAGGTTATTATAAATATCCTGAAAAAATTTCACTACAATTATTTGTTACTCCTTCGGTTTTTGTGTAGCAAGGAAAGAAGCAAAAATAACAAAACATCACGAATCGACGAATCCTCGAATCAACAAACCAAATACCGATGCAACTAACCTGCAATATTTTAGCTGCTTCCTCCCATCGATGTTTTTCTCCACCCAAGCCACCTAATTAATTGAACCATTAATAATGATTAAAATTAATATAAAAAACAAGTAAGACAAAGCAACTAGTTTTGCAGACGATATTAAAATTCGAAGCAGCAATAAATCTACCAACCAATTAGTTTTTCAGCTCGCTCAAGCTTTTTCACGCATAAGTCGACTTCAGCCTCTAACTTCGCTTTCTTCCTGTTGGTTTCCTCAAACTGTTCCTTCAGGGCAGCTAACTTCTCTTCCAACTCTTGTATTTCCGCTCGTTTAGCATTGAGAAGAGCTAAAGTATCTTTAAGCATATTTTCTGCTGAAGTCAGTCGAGCTTTTTTAGGAGCTACAACCTACATATACAAATGGAGAACTCTGTGTGAGTACATCTTTTAACGCTAATACCGTAAAGTTTACAAAAACTGTCGTCATAATTAATTTTTCTAGTTAAGGTTTGCCTATCTATACCTTCGCCACTTTATCATACTGCTCCAAAGCAAGGACCCATTTGCACAAACCTGCAGCTGCACTAGAAGCCTTGGCGACGGAGCTAACATTGAATAAAGGCTGATTGATGAAATTGCCCCGAATATCTGCCATGACAGCAGGCGGAATATCATCTTTTGGATAATTTTTCAAATCCTCAAGAAATGTGAATTCTCCAAGCAGCCTTTTACTAGGACCCCAGAAGTCCATAACCTTAGAAGTAAAGGTTATCTTTAGCCGTGTGTACTTAAAATTCATTGTAGAAAAATACTGTTGTGGACTTACTGTTTTTCCGTCTGCATCCTTAATTTTGTCAGGTTTGATCTGCTTCATGACACAGACGGCAGCCATCACCAATTTGACGGCAGGTGGCGGATTTTTCATGGATTTCACCAAAATGATGTCAGAGGGTTTTAGAGTATCCAAGGCCTTTAGAGCCTCTACATTAAGAATGTATATATGTACCTAGTGTTATGCTAATTCCGTAATTACAAATCAAAATGATGGGATTAGATCTAGTTGAAATTAATACTTTCTAAGACGGGGAGAGCTTCAGCAAGATCTTCTAAACACTCAGACTTTAATTTCGAAGCTTCTTCAGCTTGAATATGTGCCCTGGCCTCATCATCCTTCACTAGAACAGATTTTTTCTCCACTTCAGCTGATTCCTTCTCAATCATTTTCATAAAACCTTGTGTAACCTTGGCAGCTTCGTTCAATTGAGGCATCAAAGCTGTCAATTCTTTCTTCATTACTGCAATCTGTATACATTGAAATGGCTTTCTAAATTCTCCACTCGTAATAAAATCGATGATGAAAAATGAATATGATATTGCTGGAAAAACTCACTTCTCCAGATGCAAAAGCGAGTTTTTCCAAACCTCCCAAATATCTAAGCTTGGCATTCATCGTATCTTCCTTCTTCCCTTGAATGACTTGTTTGAACGTAAGGATAAGCTCCAAATATGAAGTCGGTGTTACATAAACATGCCGGCCTAATTCATTCCAAAATTGATCTGCTAAATCAGCAGCACGGGTGTGGAAGAACTTGCAAATTTTCACAGATCCTTTCTTCAAATCCGTTGGGATATTTAGTTCTTCCAATGACTTTTGAGCAACTCTTTCCAATGCATCTTCTGGCCATGGCTTTCATATCAATGAAAGGATCAAGCTTTTAAGAGTTTTTGAAAAAACGAATTATTTTTAAAATAATAATTTCTTTGTCTAAAATACCTGGAACCAATCTATCGTACAACAGTTGACGAGTGAAGTGTACTGACGAATTCGAATGCGGAAAGCAGAACCTATAGGACTGAATGCCATAATCATATGGAGTTTTTCCTTAACACGTCCAACGTAGAAAGCAAATAGGAGAAGAGGATTGATTTCACCAGTAATCCTTTTCTTCTCTGACGCCATCTGTGCTGTCCAGGCCGGCATAACCGCCTCATTAATTTCACCTTTCTCTTCTGCATTGAAGATGTTTGGAACATCTCCAGAATTTAGGAGGGAATCTACATCCTCTAAGAAATCCTCTTCTTTAACTTGAGAGTCTGTTATTAAAAGAACTGTGTCTCGACCATAACCTCCAGCGTTTTTCATAGCTTTCTTCAAGTCATCTCGCCATTCGCTACGTCCTATTCAATTAAGATTGACAATTTCCCTTCACCCAAATTAATCTTTTGAACATGGAAAAGCTTAAAAGATTTAAATTGAAGTACCATAATTTTTGGAAATTTCAGGCTGGAACACTTGATGTCCTCCCATATGTGCAGCTAATCTGGTTAAGGACTGCCTTCCAGAACCTCCAACACCCACAAGAAGACCATGACCTCCAGGTATTCGCAAAATCCTACAGATATGTGCCAAATGCTCCATGAGGTATCTAAAAATGACCAAGTCCATCCTGTTCTTATTGACATTGTTGTATTCGTTGATGGCCAGGACAACAATTTTTTGAAATTCGTCGATGCTTTTAACTTCAGAGTAAAGTCGGTCCTCTTTATCCAAATCAGGATTCATGAAGTCACCAAACATCAGATTATTCATATCTACCTCTTTGATCTAAAGAAATACAATTAAGCAGAATCTAAAAAATTAAAAGACATGTGGAAATTATTTTGTGTAAAACGTGTTTTGCCCTTACTTTTGTTTTCGGGCCCCCAGGACTAAGGTTTTCAAAGATGACATCAAATGATTCTTTAAAATGATCCTGGACACACGCTTGCGACAATTTGAACAACCATTGACGATCTTTGTCATCAGTTAATCGATCATAAAAAACACGGTAGACTTCATGGGTCCACAAACTAAAATAAATAAAGTCGTAAGTTATATTTATTTCTAGCATTGTCAGTAAAAAGTAAAAACTAAAAAAATGAAAACATTTACCGAACAAAAATTTTCTTAGAGTCAACTGAATTTCGTTGAATCAAGCAGCATCCTTGAATGACTCTGGAAAAGTCTCGTAAGTTGAACGTATAATGTGATTTTGCGGGGGTTGGTAGCAAATTGAGAATGGCCTCTTTGTAAACTTCCAGGGTTGCCGATACAGTCGGATTAACAACTCCAAAGTATTCGGGAGAGAAACCACTGTTCCTCAAATATATTTGCATTAGAGTTTGAAATATCTTGACCATCGTATCATCAGAAAACGTATTGATTGAAACAAGATTAAAGTGGCGGAGGAAACGAAGTGTGATGTTTTGTCGACTTCCACCCGGAGGGCCCATCACAGCTAAAAATTGAATGTCTACGAAAATAATGAATAGATATTGGTTACGCTGTCGCTCCTGCCTCATTAAATGTTGCACTTTTCTCTTATCAACTTTTTACCTATCAAAAACATCTTCGATGTGTCCTTTTTGTCGTACCTAAATTGAAAGTTCAAAAGATTGTAATTCTTTAGGCAATTCATCCTAATATTACCACGCAGAGGGCAGCACCGAAAACGAAACCTTACCAATGTTTATGATCAAAATACTGACGGAGAAGTTCAATTGGAGGCTGGGCACCGTAAATTTCTGTAGCTGGCATGTTCATATCATCTACAAAAATAATGCATTTCTTTCCTGCCGGAGGACCGAAATAGCCTTTTCCTTTCTTGTCTAATCGGCTGATAATTAAATCCTTGAAAAAAGTTTCAACTTTTTCATGCTCTATATTGTTTAGCACCATTTGTGATTTAAATTACATAATGCTAACTAGTGTGTTGGAGGCATAAAAAATGTATGCTGTCTTTGTGGTTAAAACGTTGGGACTCAGTAATAACTGCTGCCGTTCGATTTGGGGAGGTTTGCCGGGGATATAAATCGGGGGTAAGCAGTAATATACGATGCTTGAAAAATTACATCAGTAATATTCACTGCTAGTTCAGAGGTTAGTATGACGTAGAATAGGCTAGGGTTGGAAATAATAAATAATGTATAATGACAGTTTGAAAAAATTAAAAATGCACTACCCTGCATTTAAATATTACTGCTTCCACCCCAATATCGTCAGGCAGACTTTACTTATGTGTTTGGAAAAGTATACTGTATCACTGCCAGGTTCCACAAGCTGGCAGTAATTTTTTGTGCCTTCAACACACTAATAATGCTAACAATAAGATTTATTCTAACCTGGGTTCCACTTGCAGTTGTCTGAGACGAGAAAGTGATCAAATTAGCAGTGAACGAGTCAGGTGAAACACCGTTCATAATCTTTTCCTGAACGTAGGCACTTTTTCCTGTGCCCGTGGGTCCAATAAGTAAAAGTGGAATAGCATATCGTATGAACAGATCCATCAGGTAAGTGTACCTTTTTCCAAAATTTACGAAGGATCAGTAAAACATCAATTCGTATTATTTCCAAGCCCGATGTTTTAATTTTACCTAGCTGTATCAACCGTTGGTACGATAATCCTACGGATTTGGTTATGCTGCGGGGTTTCAAAATTACGGACAAGCTCATTCCAGTGCCTCCAAGATCCTCGTCCTTTCGCTTCGAAAAAGAAATCGAATACAGTGCCTTCATTTGGATACACAGTTTCTAACTTCGGGGGCATTTGTTCCGGAAATGGATATGCTGGATCTTTTCCGGAGATTATTTGGCGCATGAATTGATCAAATTTCACTCTAGAATCGAAATCAAGGATTCCGCCCACTGACCAAGGAATGGCAAAAAGAATCACGCCAGTCAACCATGTGCGTATATATTTCACATCTTTCTCCAGATCTTTCACAGCATCTTTGATTTGTACATCCACTAGGTTCATGTAGGCCCTTAAATAGTTACCGAGTTATCAGCAAAGAACTTCAGAGGTTACATGGTTTATGCCAATGCAATGTGCGAAAAGATAAATTGTAAATCCGAAATTTTTACGCAATACCTGGCCAGGTTGGAATCATTTGTTGAAACCAGTTCCTTGCACTGCTTTCGAAGAAACTTCAGAGTATGAGTCAACATGAATGTGGACATTTCATAGATGAATTTGTCTGCACCTTCCATATGCCAGGTTGTGTCCATTTCTCCGTAAATCCAAGATTTTAGAAGAGGATCCCAACCCAAAGCTACTGGCTCGAAGTAAATCATACCGCAGCGAGAAACAGTTGCAGGGGAAGCCTAGAAATATTCATGTAAGCTAAAATTTGAGTAATTTTGTCATCTAGTTTAAACGGATTACCTGCGATAAATCCATGACTTCGAAAACCATAGACATTGCCGCTGTCATCGCAATGATTTCACCGGACATTAAGCACAATTTTTTGTTATCTGCAAAGAAGTTACAATCAGAGAATTATTCTATTATTTAGTTGCACTTAAATTTCACGCAAATTTTGTTTACCATCCAAAACTGTGTTCATGTTTTCAATCCAAACCGCATCCACCGGGCCATCAAAAATGACCCACTTTCGATCATCTGTATCTGTATTAGCGAATGTTCTGAGGCAAAATCGTTTGAATTAGTTAAAATAATAATTTTGATTTTAAAAATAAATATGCGGTTAAACAAAATTTTAGAGGATTTGGCCAAGAATTTTGGTTATATAGACGGTTTT
>JAQFXU010005046.1:0-12312 GCA_034693705.1 Spatulosminthurus flaviceps | reverse complement strand
TCTTATTAATCAACTGAAGGAAACAATTTTTAAGGGTTGTAATAACTTTGAAAATTATCTCCAAACTGAACAGTAATAATAATAATAATAATAAAGTGCTTACCCAAGCGCACATTTGATCAATTGTTTCAATGTCAAAGGCACTCGAAAGATCGTCTGCCAGGGCGTTGGGCACTTCCTGAGTGGTGCCGGCAGTGTTCAAATGAGGATGTACATCTTCCAACTAAAGTGTATTAAGTTTTCACAGCGTCTTAAACATGTCACATCTTAAAAGATGTATATGCATACAGTGGACAAAGTGATTCATGTTTGAACATGGAATTTTTACCAGCTGGAGCAACTCCTTGGCGACCTTATGTGTCTTTTCATCATGTTCACGTCTACCCAGAACATCGTCGTTGTGGTTGGCACTGTCCAAAGGATCCGAAGAGGAAGATGGAATCACTCCCTCTGTTTTGATGGCCTGTTTGAATGAATTGCATTTACAGAGTTTGAAGAAATCATTATTATTTTTGCACATAAAAAGTAAAGGAGTGGACATCATTTCGGCGATATCGTTTTGCATGCATTAATTCAATAATCATTATTACCTGCACAACACGATGTACTTCTTCCACCTTTATTTTCCCATCCTGTCGAAATACAATAATCATATAATTAAATCTGTACTTGTTTTGCTTTAATATAAAAATGGAATACCAAATAACAACAATTTCAATGCACAGTGAAAGTAATTTTAAAATCGTGATTTCTCTGCCAAACTGGCCAGTTCTGAATTTGTAGACTTGAAAAGTGTTGATGAATATGCAAAACATTTGAATTACCTCGACAAGTAAAGTGAAAGCCCCATCTTGGTAAGGAAGTTTTACCTAAAATGTATAAAATACCGCTTTTAATTAATGATTACAAGTGACAATGGACTATTCCGTTGAGGTAACAATTAAGTAGAGAACTCTTTGAACGTAAACCTACCTTCATTGAAACTTTGTTGAGTGTGCCTATCTTAAGCTCGGAGACGATCCAATGGCCGAGAAGTTCAGTGAGCTAATATTTAATTGATGAAATTTTTAAAATCGAGTTTGAGGCAGGAATATTATGTTCTTTGCCATTAAAAATATTATATTGTCTGTGAATAATATTATTATGGTTGGGATATTTACGGATTGCCTAAATCTTTTTGGCATTTTGAGAGATAAAACCAGGGAAACAAAATACGATGTAGTTGAAATAATGCGTTTTCAAAAAATGGCGTACCTTCTTATTTATTTGCTCCCGTTTCTCACTCTGAAGATCAACCAAAACTCCACTGTCCTCGGACAAATTGAAATTTACGGGAGGGACAGAAGACATTTTGAAATCTGGAGTTTATTGCGTTGCACAACCAGCTGTAAATTAAAGAAAATAGTAGAAAAACCCAGCCACAGACGTGGTTTGAAGTCAGGCGGCAAAGAACTCAGCGCGACTGAGGTCGCGATCTAGCGGCGTAAATTTTCACACAAGTGCTTCAATCTGTCCACGTTGTTGCGCGTGCGCACAAATGAGATCTGACGACTACCTCTACTGTGGCACAGTAAAATTAATACTTGAGTATCCATTACGAATCATTTGAACTTTTCAGTTCTAATTTAAATTATAAAATTTGTTATTGAAAATACATTTGGATCTGGTTACTTTTACTTACCGGTAAATATTTTCTTTCGCTTTACTGCATAAGACTAGGTGAATCTTAAAGAGAGCACCGGTTCAGTTTATAAAGAGCACTGAGTACATTTTAAGAGTATTTGATCGGAAAAAAATTTACATTTCACCGTAATGCAGCCTTGGTGTCATAAAATAATCAATAGTCGATTATATCACCGTCGTAATTACAGAAACGATTGCTTTAAAAAAGGCAAAAATATTTTTAAAATCCAAGTGACCTAAAATTTTTAATACATTTTCCAGCACTCCGAAATTTGTGGGATTATAGAAGTAATAGGCCGAGAAAAAATTTCAAGAATTCATGGAACGTTTTAAGTTACACCACACCCTTTAGTATTTAGTCAATTGTAAAAATCCATATTACCCGTCCATCCCCAATTGCGGACAATTTAATCCGTTAAATTCAACCTCGCAAACTTGTAACCGGACTAACGAGGCTAAAAATCTATCACAGTCCACAAAATTGTTAACTCATTTCTAATGAAATATTATAATGAATTACTTTGATTCAAATCAAAATGATTAATTCCGTTCCACACAAACTTTACAAACTTTTCACACAGCTCGTGGATCCTCATTCAGGATTTCCATTGGGCTGTAATGTGTGGGAAATATGGAGTGGAAAATATACGTCGCATAAAATGATCACTGTGTAGATGTGTAAACTTATGTGTATGTATGTTTCGTACTAAAAGGAGCACGCGAGTTATTTCCCTGTGTGGCAGGCGTGGAGATTGAGGGGATTCTTCTACAGTAGGCACATGGTTTAGATTGCAAGAGCTACATGTGTATCTCTATATCCACTGAGCTTATGCTGTTGCTCTGAAGGTATATACTAGAGAAACTTGACATTGACAGAGACAGAGAAACGTTAACTTGAAATAAATGTTCACACTTTGCCGCTAAAATAAAAGCATAACCAAGGTATGCTATAAAATTTTAGTCCAAAAATGTAGGGAATTTCTTGAGTTTTTTTTTGTGAAATTTTGCAATTTTATTTCACATCCGTTTTTTACTTACTGATAAATCTGATGGCGGAACAGAATAACATAATTAATGTATTAAAATAAATTATAGTCAACAGAGTTGTCTAATAATTGTATATGATTCACATGCATCACATCATTTTTCCCAACAATAAAGTGACAAGAAATATCGCGTAATAAATAAAAAAGGTCTTCCATGAGATTTCTATACTCTTATATGAGTTCAAACATACATTTAATTTTTGGTATTGAGCTGATGCAATTGGAAAAATTCCTTATAAATGTCATGAAAAGAAGAATATACTTGGAAAAGTCGTGCATTCCTCAACCCCGGTTTAGTACTATCCTTAGGACCCGTCTCCGGGATATCTTTGACGGGCTAAGCAATAATGAACCCGCACCCATTTCCACCCTAACATTCGGGTTCAAAATTTGCACGTACCTATTCCGACGCGTTTCAATTGGGAACAAGAAATGCTTAAACCGGACCCGTTCCCAAGACCCGGGTTCAACACGTACCCGTTCCGTTTATTATCCTTTAATATACTTTGATAAGTACAGATTAGCAGTCTACAGGTCGTCCAGTGATAGCAGAACAATCTTGTGGAAGAACTTTACCGAGACAAAAATTGTTCGTGCATAGAACTTGGTTATCTTAATTGCCATGAAGTTCGTAGAGTCTACTGGGGATGCATGACACCCAAGTTATTTGAGTAAATATCTACGCCAAGCCAATAAGAGGAATACAATATTTTCCATTTGGTAATAAAATGTTGAATTTTATTCATAACAATATATCCATATGGAAAATCAGGCAGGAAATTTGAATTGAGTTAAGAATGCAGTCATCTTTGTTCGTATGGCTAACTGTTAGTTCTAGATTGTTACACTCAATTACATTTTCATAATTTCTCCTCTACTTGACTATCAGCCTCCCGGGCTAAGCACCGATCATTTTCAGTCCGTCAGCAAACAACATAATCAGATACACAGCACAAGAAGAGAGCATGAGCGCTTTGCTCCAGGTAGCGTAGTAGTTATTTGGCTAAAAAGGAAAGACCAGTATGGAATGTTTTTGACTAACATAGTTGGGTTTGCGTGAGCCCGTACAAATTTCGAAAAGGAGAACAAAAGAGCAGGCTAAAAACATGACATCCCAAGTAGAAAATTTTCCTAGGCGGTCCCTCCCTCCTCTGGAGTATCTGTAAAGGATCAACATGAAATTACTGTAAAATTCAAAGAAATTCAGACAAAACGTTTAAAGAATTATAGGAATTTATTTACCATCTTGGCCCCAAATTTGCTCCAAGTATTCTCGGTAAGAACATTCAGTCTTGTCTGCAAATGTATTAATAATTTTAATTTATATTGCCAAATTTAACTCATCCAATAAAACAAATTTTACATGATGTTTGAGACAGCACTTGAACAAATTTCAACCTTTGATGGATTTCTCGTAAGCTCTTCTAAAATTCTGGACCTTATTTCTGAGCAAGTTATGCGTGATATCGGGACTTTGTAGCAGGCCACAGTTTTCAATCATCTTCGTGTAATATTTTGGTGCATTCGGTTTCTAGAGGAAAATATATTTCTACAGATAATTACCAAATTTTAATCAGAAATCATGGTACCAAAAAATGAGAAAAATGGGATACCTCAATTTTTGATCCATTTTTCAAAGTATCAAGTAGATAGTTCAAAACAGTTAGATTCTCATCATGCGTCCAACGTCTGTTCTGTCTATCAGTTATTTTAGGTTTCGGCTTATTTGAAAAAGAGACATCAGATTCGTCGGAGATGGAACTCAGAGTATTCGAACCAGAAGCTTCGGGTTCAGGGTTGACCTTAATGAAAAATAATTTTCACATTGAAAGGAGGTTAGTCTTTACACTAGAAAACTTCAATAAAATCTTAGCTCATATAAACAAACTTAAAAGCTGATTGATTTTCAAAACATTTATGATATAGCTATATGTATGTGTATCACCTCGGATTTTTCTTGCGTGGGCTCCAGTGTTCGAAGTAGATTTTTAGTGCCGTCGACAAAAGACTGATGCTTTTTCAGCTCTATCTGAAATTTTCAACAAGTAGTTATAGGGTAAAAGCCAAAGGAGAGTTTGTCACTACTCAGTATAGAAAAATAAATAAATTCAACAAAAACTCAATTGAAATAAGATTAATCTGATATCCGATGGAAATCCACACCTTCAAATGATCTACTTCACTATCTTTCTCCTCCAGTTCCCGCTCTAATCTTGACACCTTTTCTAGCAAATTCAAAATTACCTTGAGCACAAAATCCTATTCAAGATTTTGTTGAGCATAGATTTTTTCGATGACGCTTGGTCAATTTTACCTTGTTTGCTTCCTGCGTTTTTTCATTCTCCCTTAATTTCTCCCGAAGCTCCATATTATCCACCTAATAAAAATTTTTAGTTGATATTAAATAAACCAACTTTATCAATCATAAAGTTTTCTTTTAATTCCGAATTTTGGTACAAGCATTCTACAGGAAAGAATTGAATGCTAAAATATATGTTTAGTTTTACATCTTTTTCCTTCAGCAAGTCATCTAGATAACTATTGAACTCCTGGAAAAAAATTGCGCAAAATAAACTCATGAAAATTTGGTCATACATAGCACATTTTCCAAGGGGTACACATTTATTACATGATTTAAAATAAAACCTTTTGTTCGACTTGAGTACTTTGATCCTTTTTCCTCTTTGTGCCCACCTCTGTAGCAGTTACTATACTTTCTTTTAGTTTTCTCTTTTTGGATTTGCATAAATCCTGCTCGCTCATACAAACACGTTCATCTGGAGTGCTTCGAATCCCAGCAGTACTAGTCTAAACGGTGAATATGGGTAGTCATTATTATTAAGAAGAAGGTAAAGTAAGTTTTAGGAGGGTTATAATAGAGATAAATGCAAGAAGCATTCTCAAAATTGTTGGATGCTCTTGAATGTAATTACTCACTTGAGTCACTTGAAGGTGCATGCATCTATCAGTCGTTGGTTTCGGTTCTGAATATCTAGACTGCTTCTGAATTTCTTCTTCCCCTGACGACTGGTCAACTTGGAATTCTGACAGTTGAGGAAAAGTGGTTTCTGACTGTGAAGGAAAAGTTGTTTAGAACAATGATAAATAAGACATACACATAGGAACCTAGGAAAATGCTTTCGAGATTGAAACAATTTACAAAGATATTTCCTTTACCCCCAGTTCAATCACCTTATCTTCCAAATTTTCCTGTACTGTAACCTAAGGTAAGTAACCTAGTCGAACCTAAAGTACTTACATATCCAAATCTGTCGTCAAGTTTTGAATCCGAAGAAGTATCTTCAGCCGGTTCGGTAGGTACCACCTAAATTTTGTCATGAGGAATCGTTTCGGTAAGTTCCTCCGGAACATTGCCATGAATTAACTCGGTATGTGCATCTTCAACCTAAAATGTATGAAGTGTTCAGAATGATTTTGCATACTCCACATAATGATTATAATAGATTTGCATCCAAAGGGGATCCAATAAGGGATTCCAGAAATTCTGTAACTACTAAAGCGAGACGTCACTATAGCGTTCCATCCGTTTTCCTTATTTAGATTTAAGGTCACGAAAATTCTGAGGAAAATATTCCTGGAAAAAATTCCCTAGATTTTATTTAAAAATGTACATATTTTCAATTCATAAAATATAATATTTTTAAAGCAGTTATCTGAAAATGTCTCAGTCAGTAGAAAAAAAGGCAAAAAAGCAGAGAATTCTTCAAAATTCGGTCCCTATACACAGAATTTTGGAAAAACCCTGCCACTATAGTGTATACTTCAATCATAGAAAATCTCTGGGAAGTATGTATTTTAGTCTGCCACTTCATTGTATAGGGTGAACCTTCGCGGAAACCACTATAGAAAATCTATTGTGTCTCTTGTGTGTCAAATCCCACTAACAGGAACTTTATAGTGTGTGACTAAATACAACGATTAAGCATGGAATTTTTACCAGTTGCACTAACTCCTTCATGATCCTACGTGTCGTTTCGTCATGTTCACAACCATCTGGAACTTCCGATCTGTCATCATTGGCATTTGCCAGAGAAAACCAAATATCTTCCTCCAGGAGTTCCTAATCGAATGAGTTGTATTTATGTTATTTATAATTTAATAAATTATAATATTATATCGTAATATCATGGACATTAGCTTGACAATGAAAATCATAAATATGAATCCATTAATTACCTGCATAATCAGATGTACATCTGCCAGCCGCAATTTCCCATACTGAATAAATACAATAATCGCACAACATTATATATTTTGCTATATAGTAGACCAAATCTCAATATAGGTAATTTGAATCCTAACTAAAATTTAGATGTAGGATGCCACTTGAGAGAGACACTAGAATAAAGTGACTCTCTAGACTCCTAAGAAGTTTTTCTCGAAAGGGTAAATTTTGGATCTGTTGTAAAATTTTCTAATTAATTTTGACTGTGGAAGCAATTATTGTACTCCTATAAAATTTTTGACCCAGTCCAGTTTATATTATTTGAAGTGTCAACTGTAATAGTAGTGGTACAAATTGAGTCAAAAGAGTATACTTACAGGATCCTCTACACGGAAAGTGAAAGTTACACTTCGTGAGGGAAATTTGACCTGAAACATAAATTATTGCAGTCATTGATCGATCCTTAGGTCTGTTGAATCCAAGCTACCGTAATTTGTTAAGAAATAATTAATTATTCCGGAATAATTTCAGTGTAGACGTACCGTCCGCGTCGTTAAAACCTCACCGGACCTCTTAATTTCGGATACCACCAATAAATGGCTCGGAAGTTCGTTTAGCTAAGTGTCAACAGATAAATTAGTAGAATTGGAGTTTAAAGTGTGATTCCACTATTGTCACCATTGCATTACAATAATTCATGAGATTATCGATTACAGATGGAAGATATACTCACGTTGACCAATTCTTTGGAAATGGACAAAGCGAAGATACATTTACATGAAATAGTAACGCTCTGAAAAATTTCCTACCTTCTCATTTATTTGCTTGGATTTGGCCTCAGAAGCCATTACTCCTGAATTCCCGCTGCTTTCGTCTTTTTGGAAAGTTGAAAGGCTCATTTTGAAATTAACGGGAAGAACAGTTAATCCAAATTAATACATCCAGGTTATTGAGCTGTGTATGAATGGAAAAAATTAACATTTTCATTTTGGTAAATTGTACTACATGAATATATTAAATAAATATTTGGATTTTTGAAACAACTTTACCGGTGAATTTGTATTTTCTCTCGGGGGTTTTCAAACGCATTAATTAGGATTTCTCAGAGCATGGGCAAGATGTTGTCACTTGGCTTTTGAAAATATTTCTATTTACGTAATATTACAACTGACTCCCCTCCAGGACTAGATCGAAGTGGGATGTAAAGTTCAAAGAGAGCACGGGTTGGGTTTATTGAGAGATTTTTACGGATACTTGATGGCAACAAAATTAGTTATTTCACAGGTAATTCAACCTTTGATCGACCTTTTTCAAGGACTTTCTCACTGGGAAAGATAATACGCGTTCCAATCACATCACAGCAACAATTGGTTTAAAAAAAGTAATATAACTTGGAAAGCCCGATGATTTTAAAATTGCAATAAATTTTTCAGATCTTTGGTAATTCTTGGAATATTACATGATGTAAGTAATAAGTGCGATAAAATTTTTGAATGGACGGTTTCAATTTATCACACCATTTGAGTATTGGGAAAATTCATATTTCCCACCCAACCCTAATTGTTTAAAATTTAGCCCTTAAAATTGAATCTTGTAAAACTAAAAACCGGGCTTATGAGGTTGAGAATCTGTTACGGCCGCCCTCAAACTTGTTGTCAACTTATTTTTAATGAAAGACTCTGATACTTTGACTCAAATTTGGCAAATGAATAATTGCACAGACTACGAGACTTGTCACAATGCCTGCAGAAGCAGAACTGATGTAGGACTGTATCGTGGGATGTGAAAAATATCTGTCGTTGTTGAAACCTGTTAAAGTGCGATGTGTTGCTGTGTACTGGCTGCGTGAATGTGTACATTACAAAAGAGGTGGCAGGCAGATTGGAAGAGCTGTCAAAATACGCGGGTCAAGAGCAAGAATACATGGGCTTTAAAATTTTCGTCTCCAATAGTCCACATAGATATTGGTCTGGGGATTTTAGTGGATGTCTACATATCTAGGCATTTTTATGTACACCCTGTTTAATGCAAAACTGTTTTGCCATTTTCAGAAGTCAGCTCTCTAGGGGGGTGGAGTTTTTAGATTTTTGCTATATACATGCATAATATGTGTAGAATCCAAAATAGTAATTGTTTTCAAGGGTACAGATACTTGAAAATAATTGATACACATTATCATCATGGATCTATAGTTGAGCATAATGAAATAATAAAATATCAATTTATTTTTAATAAATCACGCTTAGAACCCGTCAAATTAATTTTTTAGCCTGAATACGAAATTCTTTTACAAAAATCACTGAGCGCAAAAAATTCCCCTTTGCTTATCAAGATATGAAGACATGTAAAAAGTACCCATTATTTTGCGAACATACTCTCTCAAATACTCAACCTTCATCTAAAAAATATTCCACAAAATGTAAACTATTTGGTATTTATTTATTCGAGGTCTTATAGGCTTTCGCCCATGACCCAATATCATTTTAAAAGTATTACAATTTTTAGTCATAATATATTTGATTCTCCACTACAAAAATTATTTGTATACAACATTGATGTGTAAATTAGATTATGTGAAATCGCTCATGAATTCTCTTTTTCTTAAGAAAATCTCTAGAATTACCAAAATTTTTGACATTTCCTCTAACTTGCTAGGGTTGAAGTGTAACCTATACGGGGATGTAAGTTGAAGATTTTCACGGTTATTATTTTGAATAGGACAAAGTAGTAGCATATGCTCAAGACTATCTAGATCTCCGGTACGGAGATTCTCTATTGTGCCAAGCTTCAGGTATTTTCATATCCATAAATAGCTTTCGGACTTGTGTTATCCAATTGTACTGAATGTTTGTATGCCCACCATCTCTGTTTGCTTCACAAAATGTAAACTACGAACAATGGACTGTCTTTTTTCATGCTGCACTCGGGTTTTAATGAACAACGACTCTATCCAATGGTCGAAAGTATGTTTCTATACTATATTTTCTCAACATTTTTTACAACTATATAATCAAATCAAATCAAACCAATGGCATTCAGTGCCAAGAATTTTCCTCAGCTTAATATTTCAGCAATAAAAGGTTGTTATCCCATTTAGTAACTGAACTCAAATAACTCAGGAATTCATTGATTTTTATTTATTTAGGATTACGATTATTTAAAATATTATTGATCAATTTTAAGCTCGAAAGTGAGTTTTATAAGTAATATTTTCGATGTTGTGGTAAAAAGTTGGCTTTTGACTTTCGCATTAAAAACGGGATTTAATGGCGTTTATCCCACATCCTTACCCACACACAGAGTGTTACAGAGGGGATTCCACTGTCCAGTCATTATGTACTGACTCAGGCATGACACGTTGACAAAAGCGTGAAGTGGTTGTACAACAAATGGAGTTCTTCTCTGGAGAAAATTTATTTAGTATTCTATTTACTTGTATGACATACTACTTAAACCTCTGGTGAAGCTTATTTTGCTCAGTAATTAATCAATAGACAAGAAGTTTACACTCCATGTAAAATATACTTACACTATATAATTAAGTTTCTACTTAATTAAGGGGTATATATGTATTAGGATATAGCTAAATTAAACTGTGCATAAATAATTTTCCAATGAGAATTTTCTTGTTTAATGAAATTTTGCTATGTTTTGGTGTCTTTATGTGACCCGCTTAATGAACAAATCATGAGGTGTATTTATTATGTATGAAGGATATTTCACTCTTCACATGCTCTTAATTAACCTAGTGTGAATCAACATATATTCATTTGGACTAGGGATTTGAGGATTCTTTGTCAATGCTGCAGAGTTTTGCTTGTCCACGTAGGGTTATATGCATTCGCGTTCTCACAACGTACACTGTAAAGTGAGCAGCAATTCCACACAAGTTTCTTCCTTTTAGCTGATATTTTGTTGGAATCCGGAGGAACGCATGGGAACTCGGCTAGAATATAAAACTTGAAAGTTATCATCGTAGTTACAGGCCCTGTGTACTCTGAATCACAACTAAACGAATTTCTAAATCTTCGTTTAACTTTCTGTCGCTTTTACTCTTTTTATATACATTTTGCTCCGTTGTATATAGACAAACGTTAGAAAGAACTAAGGAAAAATGCTTACGGAAAGAACCTTCAGAGGCTTAAAAGCATTTTTCCTCAT
This sequence comes from Spatulosminthurus flaviceps, assembly GCA_034693705.1. NCBI lineage: Eukaryota > Metazoa > Arthropoda > Collembola > Symphypleona > Sminthuridae > Spatulosminthurus > Spatulosminthurus flaviceps. Next base: position 1,236 of record JAQFXU010005046.1, on the reverse strand, counting down.
GTCATATTACTCCGGCAGTTTACCTTTTGCTTGGAATTCCGAGACTCGTACGTTTTGTAAAGTTCACATCCTTCTGAAAATTTATTGGCTCAGCATATTTTTGCAATATTTGGTTCAAATTCCTAAAATTTTCTATGCTTTTGGTCTGGGAATACGAAATCATGATCGAAACATTGCTAATTTAAGCATTGATTTTTTTGAGGGTTGTTCTCACATTGCCGCGGTTATTGTCCAGATTGGTATTAGTTTCAAGTACAATGAATTGAAAAATGTTTGCAATTCCATCTTCGAGTATGACAACCGTCTACAACGTCAGTCAAATAGTTTTATTTGTACGGAACAATAATAATTATTTCATATCATAATGTAGACTGTATTTCCTTAATGTTTTCAGGCAAGTATGGATCAAAATTGAGAAAGCTAAAAACGGATGGATGCGATTTCATCATTTTATTTTTTTCTTACACTTTACCATTATCTATTTTGATGGGATTTGCACTTTTCTTTCTTGACACCGAACATGCTCGTTACGTTTATACTTGGATTCCCCAGCAGTATTTTCTATGGATGTGCCCCTTTTGGTTCCTATGCGAAATTCGCATACTTTTTTCAACAATTGGTCGTTACTTTTTACCATAATTTATCCGTTAAACTGTGTTAATTGCAGCAATTACTGGGTTAGAAATTTGACCAGGTAAAATGTCAAACATAAAATTTGCATTAATTTTCCATCGCAGACGGCCATTTCGTTTCAAATCCCTACTAAAGTGTTAAACTGGCCGTGTCACAGTTGTAACCATCTGCTCGTTGATTTTTTGGTTGAAATCTTTTTTGTTCACGTAAAGACTTGTTGATATAATATCAATATCATATATATACAACCTTGTTTTCACATTATAGGGACTCCCAATTTTTATTTTTCTTGCAAAGAAGGATAGATTTAGTCAACCAAGCTTTTGTCACAACAATCCTTAACATTTTTTGACCAGCAGTCCGCTTTTAAAGACTCAGACTTTCAAAATGAGCCTCCCGGGTACCACCAAAGCAAACCCTATTACGGGAACCGTTTCCAGAGTTTCCTCCTGGTCCTATTCGGTAACCAGGAGGACCTTCTGGTTTGATTCCCGTATTAAATTTGAGGTCATACATCTACCTGATATTTTGTAGCCCCGGATTCATTTTACTATTTTGTCCCCGAAAACGGGTAATTTCCCTAAATCTCGACAGGACCCCACG
>JAQFXU010005045.1:0-12314 GCA_034693705.1 Spatulosminthurus flaviceps | reverse complement strand
TCCATACATGTTTCTAGATCTTTTGTGCATTTACAATAAGTAAAGTTATCCTTGGCAATATTCTGAATGTGTTTAATTCCCACATTATATGTATTACCGATAATGCGGCATTGGCCGGTTTATCGATAAAATGGTCTCTCGATAAACAGGTCAAATTTCGTGTCCCCCTGAAGGACCGGTTTAAAGGGTTTTTACTGTATTGATATTATATTAGATATTAGATAATGATATATTGATTGATATATTAGATATTGATATTATATATTCATATTAAGATTGATATTAAGATATGTACCCAAAATGCTATCCTTTTCTGTGGCAGGTCGATGTTCCCTTCTTTGCGCCTCATTTTTCATTTCCGGAATCAATATTTTCATTTTTCGGGGCCCTTTGAAGCCCAGAACATTGGGTTCCTATAATTTGATTTTTAGCTTTAAGCTTTAAGGGTAAATGTTACAAAAACAGAATGGCTTGCAGGTTTTGATAAGTTTTGTTGATTATTACTTACGTAAATAACTGCAGCTAATTCTTCACGCAACGTCGTCTCATTTCCATAGGATTGAAAAAGGGCATATTTCTTTTGGGATTGACCACTGTCGTAAATTGTGAACTGGGTCCCCAGAAGATTTGATCGCACTTTACCTACAAAGTGATTGCTGTCTCGTGATAAATCAGAAGCATCCGTGGAAATGAGGTAGTTGCTTGTTGTACTCTTCTTTCGTTTCCGACCCGTCAAAAGCAAAATCTAATAATTGGAATAATTTATTATTTAATGCACATTTACTTGCAGTGGACTACGCGATTGATGAAAATTACTTTTCGACCATCGGGTCGTTCCAAATGCATGTAGTAGGTGGGGTAAAGTCCACGATCGACGCCTTTCCGATCTCTGGTCACCCTACATTGGATATCATAACCGATGGCTGCTGGTTGAAGAATAAATTCGTCAATGTTATCCATGACTTGTTTAAGGTTAATGCATTTAGATGAATTTTCACTATCCCCATCGTCGGTTTGCTACGTATAAAATCAAAGTGCGAAAATATAAGAGTCGGTATTTATTTATACTGTTGGTGTTGGGGTCACTTAGTCACTTGTACTTTAAATACGGTTACCATAAAAAACTTGCTGATGGTCATCTCCACGTCATCATATCTACCCTCCTGCTCCACACCATCCTCAGTTCTGGTAAAAAAATCTAAAATGCTTTCATGATTCTCATCATGGCTCCGTCGAGGTAGTGGAAGATCTGAAAAACCTTTCTTAGTAGCACGACTTCTTGGAGAACCCTCTGGTGGAGTATTCCATACTAATTTGACTTGAGGAATCTCGTCGTCAGTACTTTTGACCTCATCATCGTTGAAGTTCCTAAAACAGTTACTTGCATCGAAATTATCCTCTAAAACCAGAGACTCGACGGAGATGTAGCGGCGCGCAGGCTTATTGTTATTGTAGGTGGATCCATCATTGCTTTCACTTCTTTCGTCATCTTCTTCATCGGAAGAACTTGACGAGGACTCGTCCGAGTTATTGTTTCCATACTCATCAGTATCCTCTTCTTGCCTTCTCTGAGCTTTCCGATCGGTGTCATTTGTAAGATCAATGGTCTCGAGGTCGAAACCTAATCCATCAACAGTAATCTGACTGACTGTTTTTTTTGCTGGTGTCTGATTTGCACCATCTGGCTCCGCAGTCGCTCCTAATCCTAAAGGCGAAAAAAGTTTTTCATTCTCAAAATAAAATTCCGTCTTTGGCCATTTCCTGGTTATGGCAGGCTTTGAGTCAGCTGCTAGCTCAATTCCTACTTCATTTTTTAGTTTCATATTTTTTGTAGACTGAGTGGATGGGACGGGTTTTTGAATTGGTCTTGGAGTTCGAGGCCCGTCAGCATGAACGGGACGAACGTTGATTATGGCGTTGGTTTTCGAAATCCCATACTGCCCGGCCTTTGAAGAACGGGCGGAGAATCTAGAGGAGGCTGGGCTTGAGGGGCGGGATTCCTCGGCAATACTAATGCCTGTTGTTTTTCTTCGTAAACGGGCTTTGATTTTTGGTTCCTCTTCTTCATAACGAATGCTGGTGGTAAAGCGTTCCATATTTCTTGTTCACTGATTAAACTAGTTCTACCTGAGCCTATTGTTATTTAGGCTCATATACTATTCGTTTCCACAGAAAGTGTCAGTGGCAGATGGAAAATAAAAGGAATCTGGGAAAATAGCAGCAGTAAAAGGTTAGCGTGCAGCCCTGACGGCCTGGCCGTCAGCTAGTAATATTATGCACATGCACCCCGGAGTTGGGTCGGAATAAAAAAATTAATCCTACGTAATGATAGGGTGATGGATAAAAATATTTTTAATTCGATGCAAAAACCATCTTTTTATTAAAAAATTTTTACACTAAGGAAGAGAATATTTTTGGTTGAAAAAGTATTATTATTTCTTTGAAAAGCCGACGTAACTGAGGCAGCAAGTTACTTGAAGCAACCCCAACCGAACCTTTAGATTTTTGTTTTTCGTTTAATTGCTTTAAGGATTGCACTTTAATTCAAAGCAGTCTACAGTTTGTTGTTGTTTCAAAAATCTAGTTTCCTCTTATTCCTCTATTCCTCTCTGCATTCGTTTATTCAATTTATTCAATCGTTTATTCAAGTTGAATAAACGATTGCTTGCGATTTTTAAATGCAATTTCTGTTGCATGAAGATTTGAAGAATCATGGGCGATATGATGCAAGCTTTCGAGACATCTATCTTCCACCATCCCTGGACAGCATAAACATATCCGTTACCGTACCGTACGCATACGTTAGGCGTTAGTTCATAAATTCGTATAACTGGATGTATTACTCTTTATAAGTTTCCTGTTGTGTCATGTCGTTCCTCTCTGACGTGGTACATTAACATAGCTTCGTATTGGTACGGTTACGGTACCACGGCACCATTCAAAAGGCATACAAATATTAAGTAGATGATTTCAGCCGTTAGACCTCAGCCTTGCGCTCTTCGCCAAGGTTTACTTTTCATTTAAATAGCCTCATCTTTCACTAAACATCTCCAAAATTGAATACTTGCTGTGTAAAAGTTGGCCAGGATTGCTAACAATTTGAAAACTTAAACTGAAGACCTACCCAAAGAGAACAGAGCTGGCGCCTTAAATTAGAAATCAATTAAAATGCCTCCAAAGCGGAAAGGAAAGAAGGGGAAAAAGGGGAAGAAGGGGAAAAGGAAGGGAAAGAAGAAAAAGGAAGTGCCCCAGCCTCCACCCCTTCATGAACTCACCGACCTCTACAATGAGCTAATGGAGAAATGTCGTCACCTCAATGAAATGAGAATTTTGGCCAGGAACAAACGCCTTGAAGCATGGTTTATGACCAGAGAAATGTCCGACAACAAAGGGGATAATCAAATCTACAGGGATTATCTCAACGACAGCGTTGATGAGCTACATGAATTGATTATGAAAATTTCGTAAGTTTCCTAAACTTTCCTTCTATCACTATCACAGTAAATGATACTCTGCAGTAGAAAAACCAACTTCCTCTATGCTTCCGCAGAGATGAACTAGAAAGGGAAAAAGCAGCCATTCAGAAGGAAATTGACCGACGTACCGCCGAACTAAACAAAAGGCTTGCGCAAATTCTAAAACAAACAGAGAGCGTTCAGGAGCAGCTAGACAAAGTGAAGCAGGATTTACTGGAGTTTGAGCCGCTCATGTAATACAATCTGATGTCCTTTTTCCTTTTTCCATTACAAACCAAATACTTTCTTACAACACAATTATCATTATCTTCTGTTCCCATCATCTTATTATCTTCATCCCAGGGCAAAGCTCGCTAAGATGCTAGGGAGGTTGGAGCAGCTCAAAAAGGAAATAGAAGCTGCAGAATTGGATGCAGATATAAAAACCAGGCATCTTAAGAACCAATACCTTATGTAAGGGAAACACAAAATGTTTAAAAATTCCAACATAAATTATCGATTTATAACGTTTATCAATAACTCGTGTTCAGGGAACGGTCTAAGCTTCACAATCATTTGGAGAAGCAGCTGTTTGACTTGATTGAACAAATTCGCTCATACATTATGCCTATCTTATGGCATCACTTGCGCCGCACTCAGACTACCAATACATGCACAAGATGGCAATTGGCAAAGGCCGATGCAAAGAATATCGTAATTTTCGAACATTTCCCTTTTCTAAAGTCACCTATCCTGACCTCAATCTTTAGGGCAAAGTACCGAATACTATAGAATAAACTTCTCAATTTTAGCGTCTTGGCGAACAGCGAGATGATCTTATGCTAAAACGGAAACTACTCACAATAGAAAAGAATTACATCGGTGTGGACTGGGCTTTTTACGTAATAATTAAGCGTTTTCATAAATATGTATTTTAAATGCGACAGCTTATTTTGTAAACATACGTAAATGTACACACAAAGTTGTTTTTCCTATCCAGAAACTAGCGGAAGTACAAGCTGAACGTAGAGCTAGAAGAAAACAATTACGTCAAGTGTCTAGATCCGCGGAAGTTGAGGAACCTCCCACAGAATTGGCCAACGCTTTTAATATTTACTTGAAAAAACGCTTGACCGCCTTCCAAGAGGCTAGACGAAGGGAACTGAGGAACCGTAAATTGGATATTAAACCATCCTTACGATTCTCATCTGAAGCAATGTTAAAAGAAGGTAAGATTAGAGACCTTTGAACATTCGTTCCCTTGCTCATCATGTCAGGGGTTCAACATTTGATTTTATTTATCTTTTTTATTAGGTGAGTTCTTAGAAGAGGACGAGTTAGAAGAGGATTTGAGTGAACTCACAGAGGATAATTGGGAAGATATTGAGGAGGGAGAGGGAGGTGAGGATTGGGAGAATGCATTCCCATTGGCAAGGAAGAAGAGGAAGCGGAAGCGCCGACCAGTATATCACGACGATGATGATGACGACGACGACGATGACCAGGACCAGTCTGATTCAGATTCCTCAGGAGGTAGTGATGGCACTAATTCCTCAAGGCGATCATCATCTGAGCCCCGTCGTAACACTAAACAATCAATGCCAGCTTAAAAGTACACCTTTTGTCTGTCTCAAGATGTATACGATGAGTTTGAGTTTACCATAACATCGTTATTTTATTACAACACCGATCAGTGAATCGACCCACAATGAATTAATGAACAATCGCTTCTTTCTTACTCTTTTCCATGCAATAAATTCTAACATTCCATTGTAAATCTCACATACTATACTTATCTCCTAACGTCGCGTCGTCCTAGCACACCAACGAATTCTCTACTGGCAATAGTGGCAATTATTTTCTGCATGCGCACACTATACATGTTTATTATACATACATACTACTTCAAATTATTCCCTTTAATCCTGGGATTCTGTTTCAAACAGCCTTTGCGTACTTATTTAACTAATAACTGTAATAACTGTAAACTGACGACCCTTTAATACTGTCGAGTATAAAATACTTGCTCAATGTTTACGTATACTTAAAAGCAAGGAAATCAATGGTAGTAATAATTATACGATCGTTTTTTTACGATTGCATTCAAATTTTGTGAACATTACTTAGGGTCGGTCATTCCTCAGCTAAGTTCGTTATTGGTTGAATTCGGAGATACAAAAACCAAAAAACTAAAATATTGTTTCTCCTAAAATATTCAGCCAATTTCAACGAAACTTTTTACATGCATACAACTTAATGCTAGTAACATTTTAAAAATCGTAGTTGAAATTAATTATGTAGTTTTGGCTGAAAATTTATTTTTTTAAATTAGTATTTCGGTTGCAAATTATGATTTTTGTTATTTTTGGTGGGACTTTTTGAAATATCAATATTATATACAAACTCAGAGGAGATACGGTCGTAGCTGTCCTCCGCGAAAGCCTTAAATTATACTATGTGCTATATTAATGAAATTGAATATACATAATAAATTGCATGAAGAATTTTTAGAACAGTTAAACTTCAACCTGAATGAGCGTCTCATTTAAAGCCCATAGGTTTTAACTTTTTTATGCGTAGTGCAACGAGGAAAGGATTGATTTTATTCCTAAGCCTGTATAACATCCTGTTAACCAATGGTATTGCACTGTGCTTCAATCAATGATAAAATGTTATCCGTACGTGATTTTTCGTAATTAAATCTGACGCTCATGTTATTTACGAGTAGGAATTAAATGTTGTGCCTAATTCGAAGTGCGAGCATATACTTGAGGTACTTAATATCCATGCAGCAACTTTTCCCTGCTTCCCCACATATAGTTACACTACCACATTGTTTTTGAAATAAACTTGGGTTTGTAACTTTATACATAATAAATAGTGCTGTATGTTATTGTTGCGCTAGCCCAGATTTTTTTTTCACGTTGACTCAAGAACCCAGCAACTTTACAATGTTTGCTCATATACTCAAAAAATATTGGTTGTCATGTCTTAGTGAGTGATTCCATTTCGATCTTATCCTTATTCCTTCAATGTTTGTCTTGAATGTATCTCCACGCGTGAAAAGAATTTAATTTGATCAGCATATACACAATAATATAGTCTCCATAACTCAGTAGCCACGAGTCACTTCATGGTCTTTACTTGAACAGATAAGTGCTAAAAACTCGAGAATTTTACTCCCGAGAGTGTTCATGTTCTTAAAATTCAACTGTAATATAAAAGCTCACATTAACAAGCTCATTGTATTACTTTAAACTCAGCAACATCTCGTCCTCCCATAAGAACTTGCTCCATACTTGGACTAACAATGAGGCGTTAACCTTACTTTAGTTATCACATAAAAAAATATTTTAATCCACCTCATTATATATTTTCCCACTGACATCCTTCGAATGCAATGCAAATAGACCATCAATAATAACACATGTGGCAAAAATTTGAAGAGACATTTGAATAATATGAGACGAGAAACGTACAGTATTTGCCAAACAAAAGGGCCATTATGTTAGATTCTCTCCATCACGAGATCATTCAGCATGCCTCTGCATTGATAGTGTATTGAAGTATGCACAATCCGTGCTGATACATATACGGCTCAGAAAAAGAGGCTTTGCATGTGTAAAAAGAAGTTCTCGACTAAAAGGTGAAATTCTCATTGAGAATTCAGTTTCACTTCTAAAAATTCTCATTAAAACGTAAAATTACTTTCGAATGTGCTATTTCACCCTCCTGTAATATGGAAACTTGCACACGCTTGAACATACAGAACGCGGATTGCCTTGAAATATATTACTGGATAATTTCTCCCGGAGTGCCGGGGTGTGGAAGCTGACGCTTTTGTAAATACGGTACACAATTTATGCAAATGCATTTATATGGTTTCTCTTGGTAATATCCTGTAGCATCTTCAACGTGTGGACAATTTGCCACACACAAATGCCTCTGAGTTTAATTGGACTTTCTAGTCACACACGCGTATCAAAGAAGCCGCAGCTTGCATTTTGTATTTGTAAAGTTTCCCACATTACCATGATCCACAAATTATCCCAAATTATAGAGATTACTCACAGGGACAACAAATGAATTTAAACGAAACTTTGTTAAGTTGAAATTATTATTCCAGTCACACAACAATCATATAATGTGGATAATTAGTACAGGTAATTATCTATTTGAAATTTTATACTGTAAAGTACACAAAGACTCGTGGAATGACCAAGTCAAGTGAGGAGGTCAACTAACCTTATTTCTGGTCCGTAGAGAAGTGCTTGACAGAACAGATTCGTCGATTGAAGAAACCGAGCTGGATAGGGAGTGTTGTTGTAATGGAGGCTCTAGGAATGATTCCGCACTTCTACCAGCAGATCCGCCGGAAATGCATTGACCCATGCACTGCACAAGTTCTTCACCCGCTCAAAAGAACAACCAATACGGTAATTTTTCTATACACGCACACAAGTTAACAATCGATAGCACTTTGAAATATTTATTATTATTTAGAAAAAATTCACACTTTATTTTCATATTTCCCTCGATTTGACCTCTCGAGGGCTAATGACATTTTATTAAAGTTCATAAAATATTCTGAAAATTCACTATGGATATTATCCGGTTTAAAGTCACGTTCCTGGAAATGGCACAGGAGTTTTTTCCATGAAAAAAGCTCGGTATGAAACGTCACCTTTTTCCTTTTAATATTACTCCTACCTAGAGAATTAATACACGTTGGTACCAAATGGTAGCCTACCTTCCGCTTGGTCGTCTGCTTTGGTATTGGAGGAGGCTTTTAGTAGCACATTTTCTTGTTATTGTGGTGGCTGGTGCATTGTGGGTTGAATTACGAACTTTGTTCTTAAGGCTAGCAATTTAATAATGATTAGAGACAGCAAACAGCATTCCCTTCACATAGTATGTTATCTTCAGGAGGGATAATGTACGTATAACTGACTTCTACACAGGCTATGCAGTCAACCTTTTGATGTCAGTTCACCTCAGTGTACACCCACTTAGTACTTTATACTGCACATCTACATATTTACTTGTTCTGCATCAAGAATAAAATATATCTTTTATGCGTGCCCAACTATAGGACCTTCATACATATATACTGATCTCCGGGCCAAGAATTACTTGGTCTATAATAATATTAAAGAAAGAGATATTCCCCAAGTTTTTATAACCAGTTTATTTCTCTCATCCTAAAACTACAAGTTATACCTTCTTCCTTACTACGGTGTCTCTGAAAAACTGCTTTTCTCCGATGCGAAGAAGATGTAGTCGTAAGTCGTAACATTTAAGCATTAATAATAATATTTGTTATGATTTTCCAGACAAAAAAAAACAAGTGTATTATTGCTCGTTCCTTTTCAAAATTCTATCACTCATTTTGTATCACAAGTAACTTGAATTTATCTCCTTAGAAAATTGACATAGAGGCACGAAATTCTATCTCTCCTTTGTGCCGACATATCTCCTGTCAATCCCCTAGAATTAAAATCGTGGTGGAAATTAAAACACACTTTGACTCTCTCACTATCCTAATGAAACTTTTGTCATTAAATGAGTATGTCGACTCATCCAAAGGTGCACTTGACTTGGACGTGTGAGTAATTTAAGTATACAAGATCAATAATAATCCTCTCGAAAGAGCATATCAACGACGGGTCGAACCTCTACAACTCAACATTACTACACAGCTTCAAACACAAATAAGAAAGACTAAATCCTCGAAATAATTTTTCAAGAGCTGTTTCCAATTTCCTAAATTCTCACAAGATAATAATAACACCTTTCCCTTTTAATTCCCAGCTCCCAAGGAGTTTCCCCAACACATGTGATCTTTCAAATACCCTTGGTGAATCCCCAGTCACATTACACAGTACTTACATAAAACTACATATTATATTTCTATATACTTCGCCCTCGATCTCGTACACTTACATATAATAATGGATCTAGCCGATCTCTCCGACACCGACCGAATTCTACCCGAGAACGGAGCAGTTGGGGGAACGGAAGACTCGTGGTATGACTCATCGTAATAACTGAATGGGTTGGAAGTACGCATGGATTGAGGGTAGTAGGCAAAAGTCTATACATATTCATAAACTTTTTCCCTTCCTTCATGTTATGTATAGAGTAAGTCCACGGGGAATGTGTAAGCCCAAAACATCATATTTTTAAAATTCGTCATTTTCTGCAAAATTAACGTGTGCTGGGTGGCATAAGCATCGGCGTTGGAATTTTTGTAATAGGTTAAGCGGTTGCGGAATTATGGCCTAAAACGTCATTTTTTGTATTTAAGTCTGTATCTCCCGAACCAATGGGGCGATTTGACTCATTTTTGAACTTGTATGTTTAGAAACATGTTTTTCAGTGCAGGTTTTCACCGTTTTTGGAAATTTTGAAAAATGGCTGAAATATAAGGGACAGAGTAGAAGTAAGTTGCAAATTCAGGCTCTACCGCATTTTAATAAGCCTCATAATTCGCACTTATTCTACTCTGTCCCCTATATTTCAGCCACTTTTCAAAATTTCCAAAAACGGTGAAACCCTGCACTGAAAAACTTATTTATGAACATATTAGTTCAAAAATGAGTCAAATCGCCCCACTGGTTCGGGAGATACAGACTTAAATACAAAAAATGACGTTTTTGGTCATAATTCCGTAACCGCTTAACATATTACAAAAATTCCAACGCCGTTGTTTATGCCACCCAGCACACGTTAATTTTGCAGAAAATGACTAATTTTAAAAAATATGATATTTTGGGCTTACATATTCCCCGTGGACTTACTCATACAGTTTTGGTTTACTAACAAATAATAAAACATTTCCACAAAAATCCAATACAATGTCATACACACATGTATATACATGCGGAATACAAAAGAAGTTATACCCGTTTCGGTTTCACAATGGTGCACTCAAATGTCACCAATAATGTTCAATGCACAGCTTCAACTCCGAGACTCAATATATATCATATAAATATTAAAAACAACATTGTTCCATAGAGTCTTTATATGTATAAACAGGGAATTTCGTAAGAGCTGCCTTTAGTGCGACTGACAGTTCTGTGACTCTGCATTTTAGTTAGAGAAAAACCTCTGGAGTTATAAGTGACTCCAGAGAAAGGCACACGCGATTAGGGGGCAGACGAATTATTGTCGTTGCCGTTGTTATTTTACTTAAGTTCCCATAGTAATCTTTGATCAAATATACCTCAAACTCTTTCCTTACTCCTCCACCGTATCTCACTCTCTTTTTTCACAGGACGTGATTATATTATAGTTTTGTAGTAGCATTCCTCCTGTAATAATGGTAACGATGTCCTGATATTTTTTAAAACATTTTAATTCTACACATATATATATAGCGTATGTACATTCTCTCGAACAGTAGATACTTATTTACACAGTGTCCATACTTTACTACAACTTTTACCGTCTCCTCGTGAATCAAATTGCGGGCTCCTTTTGGCAAGTATGGTAACCACAAGTGGCCATACTCAACGATTGGGTAAAAACTAAGAATTTATAAAATTTATAAAATTATGTTTGTTGTAATTCAAATCATAATAGCTCTCTTTGATATTAATTTTGCCTGTAGCATTAGTTGGCATTATAAGATAAAACATTCTGAATATTCATTTAAAATAGGAATATAATTTTTGTGACGAGGGCTAGAGAGGATTTTTTGACTTGGTGATTTTTATTGTCTTTAGGATATTTAATATGATATTGAACCTGCTTATTACAAAAGCTAATTTTAGGCATTGATTGACAGTTTGGAAAATTGTTTGTAATGGGAGTTTTTGTTGTTATTGTTGCAGTACTTCATGGGAATAAGTCAACGAAGAAAAATAAGTTGACGGAGTGGGGTTTATTTTTAGTGAGGGAATCGCCCTAGAATTGTTGCTGCAATGACACTAATTAAAAAGGAGAGTTGCTTGAATCAAAATGATTTTGGAATGACGAATGGATTGGAAGATACCACAAGTATGTGGTATGTGGATGGTAATGTGAAAGATCCCAGTGACAATGTGGCTGGTGGATGGGATCAGGACAGGCGAGACTCGACAGCTCCATGGGGAAGCTCCAAACCACATTCGATCCTGACCGATGCGAATGGCTGCTACAACATTTCCACCGATGATGAAAGTACTGCTCGATGTATCACCAATATCAGCTCTGCCAGCAGCTCCATTTCATGGGCAGAGGATGTGAGTATAATTTTTAAATATTCTCACATGTGTAGGGATGAAAGTGAAGTAAAAAGCAAAACTGTTTTCGTTGGTTGCTAATTAGAGGGATCCCCTGGCATTTGGAAATTAATGAGCTTGGAGTTTTTCAACTTTTGGCGATGCGTTGATGTGGTGTTGGAGAGTGTATTGCAGTGGTTGAAATGTATTTCTTGGAATTTGTAGGCAGTGGAAGCAGAACTAACCCAGAAAATATTTTTGATGTGGGAGAGCATTCAAGAAGTTTGCGATGGTACGGTGTTAGAGAAGCCCGTGGACATGCCCCCTTTGGTTTTTGAAGAGTGTCTTAGTTGGAAACGAGCGTTTCCATCTCAAGATCTGTCAAGATTCACAAGGTAACAATAATTAACAATTAATAATTAACTGAAGCTTCAGTTAATTAATTTTGTTATTAATTGAAATTTATTGACAATGTCTGTGAATTTAGAAGAATTTACGAACTGCGATGTGGTGGCTTCATTATTGGTAACCTCATCAGTGCAAGTGAAGTAGACTAATCGAATTTGAATTTAGTGGGTGGGTTTATACTCCGATACATACCCTAAGGTCTTACAGAGTTGTCAACCATCTTTAGTCTTTATTCATTAATTCG
>JAQFXU010005044.1:0-12315 GCA_034693705.1 Spatulosminthurus flaviceps | reverse complement strand
GCAATTTACGATCCTTGTATCCCATATTTTCAAAGAAAATTCAATCTTCAAGATGTAGAAACAATAGGGTTATACATTGGTGCAAGAGGAACCATTTCGAAATTTTTTGTGAAAAGCTTAACTAAACTTAAGATTACCGTTAGTGTTATTGAAGAAATTGTAGCAATAGTATTGAAGAGTGGAGCTATGTTATGCCAAAATCATTTGTACAACACACAATAGATTACTAATGTAGATTTACTACTGAATCATTTTGTCACACATTATACTGATTCAGAAATGGCTACTTCCAATGGGAAGCAGTGACAATAAAGTTCTTATATATAAGGCAAATAAGAGGGGGCTTAAAATATCCCCCTGTAGGACCCCTTGGGTAACATCTATAGGGGAGGAGTGATCTTTTCCTACTCTTATTTTTAAGACTGCATTATCATACAAAGATTTTAAAATTTTAATAAAATTACTGCTTAAAATTCATCCAATTTTTTCCATAAAAGATCATGATTAAGGGAATCAAACGCGCGGGCAAGATCTACAAATAGTGCGAAAGTTTTCCCCCTGGGGATGCTCAGCTTCGCCTGTATTATTGCCATTAGTGTAAAAATTTGGTCGTTGCACCCACGATTTTTACGAAACCCAGCCTGCGTTTCTGGGAGGATTCCGTTTGTTTCACACCAAGAGTACAGCCTGTTATATAGAAATTGTTGTAAAAAGTTATTTAGTTAAATTTCCAGTATTTTATTAAATAAGCTAAGTAAAATTTCGTTTAGTTCTGGGGACCCGTTTTTCCAAAATTCATTTGAAAGCCTGCATCTAAAACCTCGTCAGTTTTAGTTAAAATACGTTGTTCCCCAAGGGTGTTTTTTAGAAGGCATGACATTGGAGTAAAACTCTTGCCAAGCAATTTTAGAAATAGGATTTTCATTCGAGGTGCGAGATTTAAAAAGATCCTCCAAAAAGAGGTTGTTGATTTAGGATTCCTCATACAAAGTTTGATAAAATCCAAATGGTCTTTGCGTTTATACTTGATCAAATCTGTATGAGTTTTTCTTGCAAGGGTGTATTGTTTTCGGAAATACTCACTGTAATTGTTCTTCCGCAGTTCTTTGAGTTTTCGAGTAACTTGAGTTCGTGACGTTTTGCATTCCCTATCAAACCATGGTTTGTCTCTGAAATTTGATTTTGAATGAATTTCCCTTCCCATTTCTGCAGAAAGTGCTGCAGTGATTGAACTATTGAGATCGTCAACGCTTCCTTCCTGCGAAATTAAAAACAGATTTGGGTTTAGAAAAATTTTATATTCATTAGAGGTGTATCTGACCATTTAAGCAATGTTAAAGAAATTGACTTCCGGTCCAGCTGTGGTCAGAGCAGTGGAGCCAGAGCATTAATATTTTGCAAAAATTTGGGTATTAAATGTTTAAAACAAGGGTGCACTTATGCATAAACTTGCTTTTTTTTTGAAAATTTCTATAACTCCGCTTTTTTCGCGTTTGGACTATTTGTGTATTGGCACCGACCCGACCCGTCAGCGGACTTTTTTTTAGGTCAGCCGGGTCCGCTCAGTTAACCAATTTATTCTAAAGGCCCGAACCCGTTGTAAGCCCATTGAACAAAAGCCCGAACCCGGCCGAAACCCGCTCCAAATTTTCTCTAAAACCCGAACACGCTCACACCTGCACCCACATCCCTAATATCCATGAAAATGTAGTTCCAAGTTTGAACAACTTATATTTTATGTATTCAGTTTAATAATTACTCAAAAATTCTATAAATTCCATAATATTTAGTACATGAACGCTAAGATAGCTTAGTTCTGGTTAACAAATAGTTATTGAAAAGTAGCATGAACAAAAAAGTAGTGTTCATTTATTTTTTCATCCATTATTATTGTTACACTAGATCCTGTTTTGGCGAAATGCTTCCTTTCTGAGCTGAACATGAAACATGACTGGACTTGATTGTAATACGCAAGCAAAAACGTTTATAGTCAAGTTTCAAACGTAAATTGTACGCATAAAATGCAATATTAAAGAATATGATTTTATATGATTGGTTTTTGTTTCCCGCTCAACAGTTCTCATGCAAGCTGAAATTAAACTAAAATCGATTCTCTGTCTCTTAGCCCTTGATGACTTATAGGGCCTGACAATAAAAACCAGCCCGCCCGCTGAAAAAAGCTATAATGAATGACCCGGCCCGAGCCCGCTTAGTTTTTTCAATACAAGCCCGGGCCCGGTTCAAACACGCAGTGGGTTCGGGCTAGGCCCGTAACAAAAACCCGGGTCCCAGGTCTCACGTATACAACACAGAAGCGACCAGCTCCATTAGCGTATCGGCAATGGACTCGGGTTTACTCGAGGGTCGTCTGAATTATACTCGGGTTCGAATCCCGGGGGTGGTATGTAATTTGGCTCAAGGAATGAGGTTTTTCCCCTGACCGCTCTAACCTTTGACGGCTTGTGCGAGGATTCCTCATAGATAGGGTTAACCATTGAAACTTTGTAACTGATTTGAATAAAGGCTTAAGATGGTTGACAACTCTGTTAGACCTTCGGGTATGAATCGGAGTACAAACCCCCACTTTTTTTTAATTCTGAAGTCATAAACTCAAAATTAGAAGAAATTCCATTGATTTATTGTTGATTTATTTTATTATTCACTAATTGTGAGATGTTTCATACAAATCATCCATAATTATTTTTTAAACCACCGTCATGCATTTCCTGAAATTTATAAGTTGGGTGAAAGTTGTAGTGAAGAGATTTTAAAGACAAGTAATAAGTAAAAAAGTAAGAATATTATGTAATATATCTACTGGTCTGCTGTGAATTAATCTATTAGACCATTTGGAGGGAACCCACATGCAACTCATGAGAAAATTTGTCGTTTACTTCCGCAGAAACGTATCGTGATGTGTGAAATTTTACTTACGTTTTCAAGTTCGGCCACACCTTCTGGAGGAAATTAGAATCCTCGTTCTATTTTTTCCACACTTTTTTTTTCTATTTGACACCATTGTATCCGTCGGTGTGGAGCTACGGAAGGAGTTGGGATTGTCCGTTGAAACTGGTAATACGATAAATAGTCAGTTTTTGAATAAAAAATGCAGCGTTAGTTAAATGTTTTCGTGCTTCTGGAGAAGAATTTCTCACCACGTCAAAGGAGAAACGTGAACTGGGTTTGTAAAGTAGATTTGCTTAATTTTTCTCATTGCTTATTTGGCCGAAGGCAATAATTGATTTGCGTTTTGTAATATGAGGCTATTTTGGGTCTGCGTTATTTTACAGTTAATACAAAAGGTTATCGTAAGCTATACCTCAGTAAGCGCTTATTGTTAGCTACGTTTCTTTCAAGTAGCCTAAATGCGTCGCTATAAGCATGTAGAAAGCAGCGTGCCACCGCATTTTGAGCAAGAAATTTTGTAGTCTGAGTTGATTTACTAGTAAAAGGGCTCGAAAACTCTAGCATCACCTCAAAGTGGTCTTAAACATTGAAAATGAAATGATGATGTAACCAAAGTATTTCTTTTTGTCCATGAGTCAAGGCTCAAGCAGTGTCAAATCCTCGTTACTTTTTCAAGGCCGGCCAAAAATTGTTTTTGACGGAAGCGAATAATCAAAATTTATTTTCCTCATATTATCGGATGCATACATTTTAGCCAATTTTATCATGGAATTTGGCTCACTTTTCTTTTAAACAAAATTTCGAAATGGAAGATCGTCTTTCAATTAGAGATGAATTTTCTTTGTGATTGGTGGGTGTTTTTGGTTTCTTCAAGGTCAATTTTTAATTTGTAATTTTATAAAGGCCCAAACTGTTGGGATAAATCATTAGCTTAAAATTAATTCTACAGATTTGAACTAGGTGGAAGAATATTAAGAACTGGTGGAATTGCACTTAAGATTTGTGTTAATTTTAGTTAAGTTAGAAATTAATTCCATCACAATAATAATTATTATAGATAAGCTTGAAATAAATTACAATAATTGTTCACAGCCAGACTATTTTCTATGTACGACCTTTCTTTTGCGGTACTTTCAGTATACAAGTTTTATTGTTTTTCGTATTTGCCAAACCTTAAAGCCTTGCAATCTTTGCGTTTCCTAGGTTCGTAATAAGGGAGGTATAGATCAAATGGGAGGTTTTTCGAACAAGAAAGTAAATGACCGTGGAAAGATAGTAAAATAATCAAACAAGTCATGAGTGTTCTGACTCTCTGATATTATTTGAGCTTGTGAGTACAAGAGGAATCAAATTCTGATAATATTCGTATACTAAATAAGTTGTTTCCTCCAATTTATGCGCTGTTCCGTAAATTTCCTGGAAACGAACATATTATTACTTCTCATCAAGAAAACACGAGTAAATCTCAAATTCTCATTAATGAAAGCCAGCTGTTTATCAAGGTCAGTTTAAGAAAATCCAAAGGCTGAGTCTATTTTTTATCCCACCACTTTAAGATATTGTTTATTATATATATGTACTTATTATATATATTATAAATATATATAAATATACTTATTTCGTGTTTTATTGAAACTTCATACAAAAAAGGTGTTGCGCAAAAAAATTATCCGGATTTCAAAAACTTCGCCGCAATGAACCCACAAATAAATATCAAAAACATATTTATGTCTTGCTGCAATAATTTTTAATTCCTATTTAAGGTGATCAATTAAGGTCATCATTTAATTTATTACGAAATCTCTGAACTAATTTACATCGTTAGTTGATTTTTTAAGCAGCCTTATTTGAAGGGTTGCATTTGCACAAACCCAATTCTTGCCTGTTTAAATAGTTTATTCATCAACGAATGTACATTTTGTATGTTTAGATTGTTTCTTACGACTTTCGTTTCGAATCACCTGGTTCCGACAAAATGTACCCTTCGAAAAGGCCAACTTATGAGCTGCAGCGGCTTTAATCTCAAAAATGTTCGTCGAAACACGTTAAATGCTGTCAAAAATTAACAGATGTCTGATAGATAGAAATATGAAAAACAACTTCTTTCTCTTAGTTTTTGCAAACCCATTCTCATTCTAAATTTTGTTCTTTTGGAACGCGTTCGTGCATTGTTTACGCTTGTCCAGGTGACTGTCACCCGGGCAGGGATTTGTGCACCCCTTAACCAAATTCGATTTCCATCTTGGAACTACTACTGACAGGTTATTTACCGTTGAATAATATTCTGCTCAAAATTACAGTGAAATCATTACATAAGTGATTAAGGATCAGAAGAAGCGGCCGAATATCAGTATTGAAATTATTATTACATAAATCACATAAGCTAGGTACAGTATGAGCGTTTCCTCTGGAATCTCGTTTCTTGCTTCCAAATATATACCCGACATGGTAGGATTGAGCACTAGTAAAAATTCTTGCACTTCAGTCTGACTTAAAACAGCAAACGATTTCTTGTTTTCAGGTCAGTACAGAAGAAAAAAACATTTGTTCATAACAAACTCTTGTTCAACTATCCCTAACATAGCACGTACATAAAACTTGCGTTTCCTCTCACTGACCGTCATATTAGATCGGCATCGAGAGCAGTCAAGTGAGTTCAGCTGTTAATAGATAAACCACCCATTTCTCTTGTTCCAACAACTGCCTTAAAGCTTCCTTTGTCAGCAGAGAAGAATTTCCCTATGAATTACGCAAACAAAGATGGTCACTTCCCTGTATTACCCAGATGCTCATATTCATATCTCTGGAGCTGTGGCGATGAATTATTTTGTTGATTGGTGCTGTATATATATACATACGTCGGGTTTACTTTTCAAAAAGTCTTTAATTGCTGATAACAACTTGAAGAAATTGATGGGGACATGCCAAGGAAACCTGATATGCGGACTACACAACTTAGAGCCTTCTCAGATTTGACCTGCTCTTCTTTTCACACAAAGTGATGCTGACTCGATATGGTTGCAGGTACCCGTCATAGTCGATTTCCTCTCTCAAGGAGGGAGATGACACTGCTGCGGTTTAGTTGTTTACAATGTTTTGTAAAGTTCTTTTTATTTTGAAATGCTGGAAAAACTACTAATTTATTTTCATCGTACTTTCATAAACTAGAGTTGTTAAAGAACATGCAAGAACCTATTGACCACCATTTCGGTAAACGTTAACGCGTGCCAGGCTCCCAGACAATAGGTAGTCCTAAATTAGTTCCAAGTAATAATTTCCTCCATTTGTTAGAATGATAACAAAGAAAGTTGCAACGCTTTTACCCCAGCGATCTTCATTCTCCAAACTTCAATGTACCCTAACCGAAGAACATCCCTTTCCTAATTCTCTGTGGTAGGATGATAGCATAAAGCCACAGCATGGTATGTGTTGCGCGCGGAAACAAATCCGTCTAATGCGAAGCATTAGCGTTGTATCCATATGCATACAAAATATACATGCATATACATACAGAAACATTGGAAGATGTAAATTACATTTTGACGGATAAAATTTTTGTATTGCAGTGTTGCTCAGATGTGATGCCATGGTATCCGTCAGCCAAAATAAATATACATTGGACACCGAATAAGCTGATAATAAGAATAACGTTTTCAATTTTTCTGCATCTAAAATGCCTTTTTTCCAACCGCTTTTAGGGGATTTATTGCAAAAATGGTCAATATAAGTCTTTTTTTGGCAAATTTTGTAGTGATAACAACAATGGGTAGTGAGAGATTCATTAGATAAAGAAATGATAGGATTGTATACTCTCGCAATTTAGTCCAAATTCATAGCCAATTAGTATTTGATTGGCACGCGATGCGCCAAATGGCGCTCATGAAACATCATGGGACTCAAGTAAATAAATATATCAATTTTTACTTGCAGCTAATAATTGAAAAATTAAACATATGGGGCTGGAAACAATTTTGTTAATAAGTTTACGAAATTGTGTTTTGATTGAAAAATGTTTTGTAGTTGCAAGGAATACAATAAAGAGTCAAAAATATTTGGAGAGAGGCAAAAAGTCAAAAAAGGTCACGTTATTTTTTAAGCTAACAAAGGGTCGATTTGGGGTCAAGTGACATACCAAAAGGATATTCCTAGGTAGGTCGTTAGCGACTAATAGCAAAATGTGCTAAGTACTCGTTTACGAGTGTAACGTGTTTACGTGTGTTCTCTAGGTAGGTAAATTGTTTTGACAAATATAAAAACCGTAGGTGAGGGGGTTGACATTAAAAGTCATAGCTTGTAAGTGGATATTGGATAGGCGTCTACTGGGTTGAGGAAATTGTAGAGAAATTTATATTTTATTTTAGCCTTGTTACTGGTAGGAAAGTAGTCATTTTTTATGTACTGAACCAGGAACAACACGATTATAAAGTCATGAATTTAATTGTACTAATAATTGGTTTAGCAGGTGCCTAAAAAGAAGTGTCATATGCAGACGCCGTTTAATATTTTACTGTGAAAAATTGGACCAATATCCATTTACGATGTACTTTTGCGAAGGTGGTAAACGCTTTCAATACTAGAAGTAATCCTTTTATTCCCGCCACTTAAGGGCCGCTTATTGGCAGGGATGTTGGCTATTTGAAAAAGTAACCCGGTGCGATGCCAAAGAAATTTTGATTTTGGATGTAAATGATGGTAATTAATTTTTAAGCAGATCATCATTTTATAAATGCATGAAGTCGATGCAGGAATAGTTACAAACCCAGGATTTTATTTAAGCGTTTTCCATGAATTTTTGCTCCCTCTGCCAAACGTTTGATTTACAATTGGAGTGACAATTGGCAAATTTGAACCCAAGTTTTTAGAAAATCTCGGAATTGAAATTTTGTTCAATATTTGTAAAGTAACTTCCGGTGAGAGTTAAGATTTAAGCTTTTGAGTACTGAGCTTGAATATTTCTGCGAATTAAATTAAGGAAGATCAGATGTTTTCTAGACCACGAGATGGATTTTTAGTTGATAAAATACATTAATAAGGGAATTTTGAAAGAATGTCGCCAACCTTCGCAGACAATGACGCCTAGCGCGGGCAGGGGCTATAATATCAACGTGGAAAAAATTTTATTGGAAAATATTTTTTTTGGATTTTTATTTGTTGCTCAAGTTTAACGCCATATGTGGGAATTGGAAAATCAACGTTAGTTTGCTTTCCGAGATGGAATAATTATGACACTTATAAAGATTTAACTTTCTAAGATAAAACTTGTTTTCGTAGAAAAGTATCTGCACGAGTTTGCAAGTATTTTATGAATGGCATACAGTGAAACAATAATGATCATGTTTGTTGAAGAATTTTTTCAGGAGGTAATTTTTTCAAAATTTGGAATTTTATACCGTTCAGAAATGAAAACTAACATGGGTAAAATAGTTGACTTCCGTATATCAAGGGCGTATAATTAATAATTTGGTGTTTTTCACCGAAACTATTATTGCCATTAAAATTTGGTAGTAAATAAGCAAACTTATTAATACTTTTCCCTTCAAAAATATTTGAATCACTCACATTTTCTGATTTAAAAATTCAGGAAAAATGTTCTTCCTAATTCAGGAATAATGACTTCCTATAATTTGAATGACTTCTGGAATTTAAACAATACATAGCGCCTTGAAAACAATCGCTTTCGCTCCTATTTTACTTCCCGTACAGTAGAAAAAACTATTCAAATTTTTATATCAATATTTTCAGTAAACATTGACGTATTTCTTACGCTGCTGCAGTATTTAAAAAATGATTACCCAAGGAAAGTTAAGAACATAGAGAAAGTGTTGAAAATTTGAAAGAAAAGTTCAATTTGGTAGGAAATTATGATCCGAACAAGTGGAGTGTTGTGAGTTTTGAGAAGAACTTTACATATAATTTATATATTTTTTGTTACAACATTGTGGATGTTTAACGTTGTGCATAAGCCAGCCGGAGTTGCTTCGAGAAAACCTTCGTTTTGAACCTTTCTACTTGCGTCGTTAGATAATATAATAACTGTGCCTAATATTCAATCCAGTGTCTTTCTTCTCATTCAAATATAATATACCTTCAGAGTTATTGTAACAAAGCCTGTTAAGGACAAGGTTATACTAAAGCTACCATATGTACTATATTTTCTAGTATCATACTGTTTTTCGGGTGTCGATACTGGAAAAAATTGAAGATACTACATTATACTGTTTTTGCAAATATTGTACTATGTATACTGTATTTACTCTCACGAGGTATTTTCAAAAAATACACACATGTTAACAGGTGTCAGTATACATAAATCACAAAAAAAATGTAAATGTAGTTACAGCACATACGTCTCTTGTAGTGCTTGTAGAGACAAGCACAGATATCGTTAGTTCCATGAATTTATACATTTCTCATCGTTTTTCAGTATGTACAAGCATGAATGAATCATTGCATGGCTTTCATTTTGAGTCTTTCTTATGTCGAAATCTCGAAAGACTAATCATCGGCGTGAATGCAAAGGGCTTTAATAATATTAATTGGGGCAATAATTTTCTGCCATGGGTTTCATTCAATTTTCATGAAGTGCTTATTCTTGATTTAACTTGCATTATGCCTAAAGTAAGAGGCGAAAACACTTTTTCCGATTTTTCAAGAAAGTGTGTTTGACCGACAAAAGTTATTTAAAGTTAAGGAATCAAATGTAGATACCCGACTCTAATCACCTTATATTAATTTTTATCGGGATTGTCACAATTTTTTTCTACCATAATGTTTGTCTGTTATTTCAGCATAAGGGTCTAACCCTTACAGGCACTAAACCACGGGGGGGTACAGGGGGTACAGTGTACCCCCCACTAAAACCCCAGAGGGGTACAAGCATGTAGTCTGTACCCCCCAGAAATTTGAAAAGTTGATGAAAATTGTAGTTTTTTACACCATTTCCCAACATAATCTACCAAAATTTGGAATTACATCTTGAAATTTTACATATTTTCTCAAAACTTCCGTCAATTTCCCCAACATTTGTTTAAATCGCCCATTTTTATCCAAATTCTTTCACAAAAGAGTAGCGTTTCCGCACATAATACATGTTGTGTTTAAAATTCAACTTCCGGAGGGAACATGTCATGGCTATGTACCCCCCGCTCGTGACTTCGTGGTTTAGTGCCTGAACCCTTATGCGCCCTTTTGTGTAATTTTGTCATTTGAACGCATTTTAATGGTGGAAAAAAATTAATTCCTATTAGCATCAATTATAACTTTACCCGAGGGTGCGGGAATTGACCAAAATATTTTTCTTCACGTTGTGAATGCTTGGTAAGATGCAGAAAAATATTTTAAAAATTATTACATAAACTCCCTCGGTTGGGTAATTTCTCCGCAGTGGTCAATTTTTGAAATGTCCACCCAAGATCTCAGCACTCAATTTCAGAAAAATGAAAGTGCGAAAATCGCTAAATTTTCCTTCAAGTTTTAAGTTTCAAATCATTTGGATGATGAAATTTTACTGGTTTGTCATCGGTCCGAATATATTTAGTATGTACGTACTTTCTTGTTTACACATGTAAATATTGTTGTGCGCAAATATGTATGCATATTAGTTTGGGTCCAGGCTATTAAAATATACTATATTTTGCTTGAAAAAATATGGCAGCTTTAGGTTATACTTATTCTATAGCTTTACACACTTGTGTGGGGATAAAACTCGCTCAGGAAAGACACAGGCTAGAATACAGAAATTAGGGTTGCCCAGCACTTGAATGCAGTTTTACTCGATCTTTGACATTTATTTGTGAGTTAACTAATACCCGTATAATACCGAGATAATCCATTGGATGAGTTAATCTTGTTTTTTGCCCCTTTATGACCCTGTGACCTTAAATGTTGGATATATTGAAGTCTTCGGTTTGAAACCATCCGGGAAATTTATCCGGTGGTTACTCAAACATTCTAATCCGGGCAACCCTAAATAAAAAAAGGCATGCTGTAAAGCGTTAAATGTACGGAAATGTGCTACATTCCCTGCTCCATTCCCATGCTAATGTGTTTTCAGTGATAAGTTTATGTGCCTACCCTTGAATAGAAGGAAATTCATACCTAAATTAATTAATTTAACCTAGACCTAGGATTGGATGTAACCTAGTGGCCTGACTTTTGTTACATCCAATAAAAATTGACGTACTGTCCTCCACAACAATACTTCTCCTAAACCATCATGGAACCATTCACATATTTTTTTTGCAACAATCGCAGGTTATAGTTTCACGTCATACGATTTCGTAATATGTTGATGTGTTAACTATTACGGTCCATTGAAAATCACAAAATTAAGTTTTAATATTAATTAATAAATTTTAAGTTCTAAAACGCTTGACTCGCCATTTTAATGTATTCAGAAATAAAAAAAATAATTTACAAATAATCTAACCAACACTAACATTATTTATCATAAACTACCGTTAACTGAAAAATATAGATGTGAAAAAAAACATTACAAAACAAGTTTTTCATTATTCATCCAAAAAAAAAAATTAGCTACGTTTATTTTTAACGGTGCCACCGGAAGTATTATTATATTATTAATTTTTAAGTAAACTCATGCATAAAATTTACTACAAAGAAGATTACTAAAAACATTATTTATGTAGCTTTGCTCTCTTCCTCGAAGGTTCGGCTTCAGCCTCTTCCATGATATCATCGGGAGCAAATAAACTCTCATCTTCGTCTGCATCATTCTCCTCCAAAGCAACATCCTGATTATTAAAAAATGGATAAATACAATCTCGTATATCAATCCAATACCTAGTTAACGACAAAAGATTTAAAATTTACCTCTATTTCTGGATGCAACTCTAAGGCCTTCTCAAACGCCAAATCTCCATCCCAGTAGGTTTGTTCAAGCCTAAAATTATAACGGGATGAAAAATGAGGCACACAACTAGTTCAGGACATTGTCCTATATTATACCTTTTAATATGACCCATATGGCGCTTCCAGTTTTTAACTGAGTAAGTTTGTAGAATGTGTTTAGCACGGATGCTGTTTTTCTTCAAATCCAGGTCAGAATT
Source organism: Spatulosminthurus flaviceps (assembly GCA_034693705.1). Classification (NCBI taxonomy): domain Eukaryota; kingdom Metazoa; phylum Arthropoda; class Collembola; order Symphypleona; family Sminthuridae; genus Spatulosminthurus; species Spatulosminthurus flaviceps. The sequence goes on along the minus strand of JAQFXU010005044.1, from coordinate 340 downwards.
TTGGTCGCGTAGCATCCTATCATCATTGCGTAATTTTTGTATAGTAATAATAGCATGCTTATTATTTGCAATATTTACAAAATCCAGTGTGCAACTATTGTAAGGCAGATGTAAAAGTTCAAAAACCTTTTTAAATCAGACCAAACAAATTCAATAATTGCATTCAAGTCACATTCAAATGGCGGCAAACGCAGAACCTACAGAAAAGAGAATAAAGAATACATAAATTCTCTTTAACTCGAATTTAAGTGAAAGAAGAGTGCCAAAGGACAAAGTTGTAAATGTTGAAGCGGATCTCCTGATTGGAGCCTTTGAAGAAAGTGGTTTGATTATATTAAAC
>JAQFXU010005043.1:0-12320 GCA_034693705.1 Spatulosminthurus flaviceps | reverse complement strand
AGTTTCTATTGGAAATGTAAATTTACCTACATATTGTTTTCTCCCTGTACAAATAATACGTATATTCATATCTGGAGAAGAACAAATACAAGAATGCTTTTGCACTCAACCTATACATATTTGTAAATATGACAAAGGAAACAATATGCGCGTGCATATATAACTACATATATTTCTGTAATATGCGCCATAGGAATTCATTTCATGGAAATTGTTTCCAGAAATTCTCAAATATTCAATTCTCAAAGTAACAATAAGCTTACACATAGGGGCTGTAGAATAGGGAAGGGAGAATGCATGGAAGTGTATGTGCTGCAAGCGTGTAATTATCTGTCATGTCCAAATGCAAACTATACCTTTTGCCATATTTACATTTTACAATAAATGCATAACCTACGTTTACATGCATATTGTTCATAGGATCTTTGAGAATGCTTTGAAATCATGTTATTTTAAAGCTCCCTTTTGCTCTTTCATCTTTTCCATGAGCAATGAGGAGGCAACATTGTGCATTTGTCTGTAGCACAAGTTCATATGAGTCTCAAGGTCAAATGTTTCCATTCAGCCTTTTTTTATCTCTTAAATTGATATGATATGTAGTCGAGTTGCTATATGCAAAAAGCTATTTATACTAGAAGTTTATTCACTAAATTTTAACATGTGAATTTCAAGTATGAATTATTGGGGGATTTTTTTCCTATAGATTAAAAAGGAAGGAACGAGAGAAAAGAGCATTCAAAGCCTAATATTCTATGGATCATAAACATTTTTATATTTTGCTTTTATTTGTACACGATAATTTTTTCCTATTGCACACTACTCACCTTTTTAAAGTCGGAAGACTTATTTATTACTATTGAAGAAACTTAAACCAAGGATTGTTAAGAACCGCTCATGCGTAAAAGCTTCAAGGTCTAAGGAATTTGGCTACGGCAGTCAGTTACGTGACAAAAACTCCTATAGTTAAAATATAAGGAGCAATTTTCCTTGTATGTACAAACAAATCCTCATACGCACATAACCTTTACAATGGAAGGGAAACTTGTTTATGTGAGGATGATTGTGTAGAGAATCTGTCGGTCATTGCCTTTTATTTTGTCAATGAAGTCTGCCTCCGAGCTTTTTTAGAGTACATGAGAATCTCTCAAGATTCACTCTCACTCGTTTTTATTCTCTGTCAAAGGAATATTGAGGAGAAAATCCCTTATTCTTTATATTCCTTGTTTCTGTTGAAACTGACAGATACGAAGAACTCCTGTCAAATTAGCAGTGCTGCTTATAACTGTGTGAAGTTAAATGTGTAGGGACAAAAAATCAGTGATAGTTCACACACATGTACCCACGTGCTCCCAGACAATAATAATAATAGGTAGTAACGTGTGTTTATGAAATATATTTGAGAAAAATTCACGTAATTTGGAGCAAAGTTGAAAATTGTAAAGTGTCAGCGGGTCAAGGGAAAAAACTTGCACAAGTTTATACGGCTGTACATGAACATCTGGTTGTTTTCGTGGTGTATAATTTCCAGATAAAAAAAACTATTGATATGAGTTACAATGTTACAAAAGTTTTCAGAGAAGGTGAAAAATAGGGCATGAAACCATGTGAGAGCATCCGTTCTCAAGGAGGAGTCAGTAACATCAGGGAATCAGTCAATATTATCTGATGAACTGAAGTGCTTGTCGAAAATGTCAGTTTAATTCCTTGAATAATATCCAGTTGGGAAAAATATTCCGTGGAGCAAAATAGTAAAGCAACTTCACATTTGACTTTTATTGTGTGTGTCAGCATTGTCAAAATTGGTTGGTGGTAACTTTGAGGAAAAAGGCGTGTGTGTGTGTGTGTAGAAGGAAAAGGGATTGTGAAAAATACCTGACTAAGCATGGCAGATAACAATGCGGATGGGTTAAATCGTTTGGGCGCGAGGCTAGTCTGGTACATTTTTGTTTTTTGGGATCTCCTGTGTCTCCTGTTGTTTACAATTAAAATTTATTTCCTGGAATTTTTTAAATTATTTTTTCCACCGCCATTGAAATCGTTGAATGGAGAGAAAATTCTGGTGAGTCGATTTTCAATTATTAAACTATACTTATATTTTATGGATTAAAAAAGTTGTGCACGTGGGTAAGGATAACACTGGTGGGTATTAGTGGATGAATATTTTAACCAGATGGTAAATATTGAAGGTACTTGGTAAATATTTTTTCCAAGTGGTAAATATTTAAGGCACGTGGTAAATATTTTACGCAAATGGTAAACATTTTACACAAAAGTTAAATTTTTCAAGCAAAAGTTAAATATTTTAGGCAAATGGCAAATATTTTACACAAATGGTAAATATTTCACTCAAAAGTTAAATATTTTAGGCAAATGGTAAATATTTGAGCATGCAAAATTTTTCAATATAAATAGCAACATCTCAAATGTGTTTTATAATGTGTATAAGCGACCACTGTAATTTTTCCTCTCCGACTAAAAAACGTGACCAAACATTAAATCGCTTGAAATGGATTTGTCCCCATTCCAGTCATATCCTTATCCTCGAAAAAAATTCTATTCCAGTTTTTCCACGGAAAAACATACCCAAAAATTTATTTCCGGCCAACGACACGAAATAGTTTCCATCACAGTACGGTTTCAATGTTTTGGAAAAATTTGGTCCGAAGCCAAGCATAGGATTTCATGGGTTGGAATAATAACAACAATAATAATTGTAATTTGAAAAATCCCTAAGATTTATTCCTCTACAAACTTATAAAAAGCAGCTACAGAAGAAATGAATACGTGTAATTAAATTTACAAATCTCCTTATGCGTGCAGATAATGTAATAGTTTTCGTATGAGATTTCCCCTATATATTTCCATAATCAAGTCATCGCCACGCTGTCAAACTTTCCCCTACAGAATATTATATCAAAGTTTCGGATCTGATTAACTTGAACGTGAAAGGAGGAAAGCCGAGAGAAATCCCTCCAATTGCTCCGTCTTTCTATAACATTTTCCTTTTGTACATATAGAAAGACGCCAAAGGGTTTAACTAGTATTAACGGAGTGAACTCTGACTTAATTTTTTAATGTACGATGGATTCTAAGCAATAGGCTTGTACAAGCTGGAGAAAAATTTCTTTTCTTCATCCTCATCTCATTGTTTTGGGTCATGTTTTGTTCCCACACTTTAGATTACCGGGTCGGGGAATGGGATTGGCCGGGAAGTATGTTTGCAACTTGCACACTCCGGAGCGACTCTAATTGGTTGGGACATCGACGAAGCTGCCAACACGGAACTTTTACAAGACTTAACTGATTTAGGAGCCAAAGTACATGTATACGTTGTAGATATTTCCGACCGAGCTCAAGTTGAGGCTGCTGCTGCAAAGGTATACATTTTCCCTCTATAAAACATAATATAAGGAAGAACATATGAGGAATTCCTTAATTATTAACGAGTCATTTTCTCACCATTCCCCTCTCTTGAAAGAATCAGAAGATCCTTTCTCACGTTACATTTCCCTTCGAAAATACTACACATGTTCGTCGTAATCAGACGAAAGGAGCTATATAGATGCGGAAGGGGAAAAAATGTTTGTTTTTTTATCCATTTCTCTCTCTTTTTTCAGGTCAAGAAAGATGTTGGAAATGTGACAATTGTAATCAATAATGCTGCCATTATGCCTGTACATTCCTTTTTAGGACATAATCCTCGGGAATTGGAGAGAGTCTTTCAAATAAATGTCTTTGGACAGTTTTGGATACTACGGGAATTTCTTCCAAATATGTTGAAAAATAATAAGGGACATATTGTCACTACTTGTTCCGCTGCTGGGATCATTGGGACAAAGTATATGGTGCCATATGTAGGCACTAAGCACGCCGTTCATGGCTATTTGGAAGCTCTTAAAGATGAATTCCGTCATATGCCAGAGAGACCCAATATAAACTTCACTACTGTTTATCCTTGCAGTGTTAACACGGGCTTGACTACCGGCATCAATGTATATACAAAGTACGTAGGATAAGGTTCAAGCTCAAATTTTTCCTTCTTCTCAACTTACTCCATCAAGTATTGTATTCCTTTCAATTCAAATCATTAATTTAGAAGGGAACAAAAATGATAGAAAAGTCCTGCCTGTTTTTCTCGTATTATTTATTTTGTTGTCCCTTTCCGCATTTGTAAGTTTTTTCAATGTCAACGTGTACCTTTGTAGTAGCTAATATTGAGGAAATGTGAACTTTAGATTCCCTTCATTGTTACCGGTTTTGGAACCGGATGAAGTAGCACGGGAGCTGATCAATGGTATGCGCCGGAACTATGAATATGTCTATTTACCTAAACTAATCAAACTCTTTGGAGTTTATGCAAAGTAAGTTTTCATTTGATTCTCTATTGTTTATGTAAATTTGATTGACAATTATATTTGTTAAAATTAATTTTTTCCTCAACAGAGCTTTACCAATTGAGGTACAAAGGGCAGGTGCAGATTTCATGCAAGTTTTTGTGGAGCCACTTCAATGATTTTCTCTATGACATATGGTACAACGAAAGGGCCTTGTACTTAATGGGATGTAATAAAAATTACGAAAGAATTTAGACATGTGAAATCCCTATTGTTACAAAATATACGATTTTTTCAAAGATAAACGTAAAATTGCCGTAAAATTATAATGCAAACTTATTTATTTAGTAATTTAATAATAATTCTGAAATCTGGTGAATAAAAGGGAATTTTTTCCTTCTTTGGATTGTGTAATTGTTGTGAAATTCTACATTTGTATGTGGTAGTTAAAGGGAAGTAGCATAAGGTGAGAGCATGGGATATATTTTTTGTTGTTGGTGTCCCTAGTGTAATTAATATCAGATGAACTTTTGTAATCATCACGTTCTTTCTCGGTCCTTCATTTCCACTTTAGTTTGCTCTTGCATGAAAATCTCGCCGTAAGTGCTGTAATGAAGCTTACAAAGCCTGTGAGGCTAGAAACTACTTGTTGGGATTTAAAAGTTAAAATTAATGCTGAGAGGTGTATACTTGTGTATAATGAAAAAGGGTTTTAAAATATGCCAAATGTATCATAGGTATGTACATATTATGTATTTATGAATAGATACTTGTGCATTGTTGTGTTTCCTATTCTTCTGTGGTTCCAGTTCATTCCTAAAAATTCGAGTAGGATGTGGAGAATGATTATAAAAAAATCATGTCATATTCCCTCCGGTATTTTGGCATTAATTATTTTCAAGTGTGTATTTTTTTGAGATTGTTCCCATTTGGTAGGAAGGAAACTTTGAGTATGCTTTCTCTGCGTATGTACTTACGCATCTATGTACATTATAATAGAGTTATGTGTAAAGTTTTGAGAGCAAATAAATATGGTGGGACTCAATTTGTTCTAATGTAATGTGGTAGAGGTACTGCGATAGCTGTGGTTCTTTGCATTTCAAGGACCTCCTCTCATATTATGACAGGTTCTAGTAGTAGTAGTAGTAGGTTGTTACCATAGTGAAAGTACTCAGTCAGGTGCAACAGAATCTAGTGACTATGGATGGTTGGAAGAAGTGAGACAAAATTCATTTACTAAGAAGATGGTTGAGTGGTCGCATCCATCAGACCCATACAAATAGCTATAGTAATGAAGCTATTCAGCATCGTTGAAGTCTGTCTTAAGTGCAGGATCATTCAAGAATCATCCTTAAGGTGGAATTTATAGGAATACAAAGGAAACACTTCATCTTTTGCTGGAGAAATGGCTCTTTTATTTTAACCAAGTTTACCTTAAGAACTCTACATACATAAATAAGAGCCCGGGAAAGAGACAAGTTTAGAAATACATACATACAGTGCATCATAACTGTAAGTACCTTTCTTGCAGGAGTCAAATGATTTTTATGGGAGCTCAAAAATAGCTGCTCATTTAACTGAAGGCAGTTGCTTTAGAATTAAGCCTTCATTTTAAATCAGTTTGACAATAACCACAACCCCTTGACAAAATTATTGCGAATCACCAAATAGAGATTAGAAGCTTTGCAGAATATAATTTTTGGTCTATCGATGTTCCGAGAGTAGCATATATTTGGGAAAAGCCAGAATTCAGACTCATATGAATATGCGGAGCAGCATTTAGTTTTCTTGTAAAGAAAATGCTCATAAAAATTGCGCTCATCTAGGAGCGCAAACAAAGTTTTGGAATAGTTGGGGTACAAAGCTGCCGTTGTATAGAGGAAGTGGTATTACAAGGAGGCCTCTTATAGCCAGACTACACTGTAGTACCAATACATTTTTTACATAATATGTATCGTACAATTGCACTGGAAATACATAGCGCTGGAAGCCTCATACATAACTATTATGTACCTTATTGACATGTGCTCTTTCTTTACAGTACTTCACATTATTTACCAAAGCCTTTCATGCATGTGAATTTCCTTTGCTCGTACTTTGTCCCACTACATACCCAGTCAAGTACAAGTACGTGATGCTTTTTTGGATTTGCCTATCTTCTTCCCTCCCTTTCTTTTAGTGAGTCAAGAAGGAAAGACGAGTAAATTGTATCACAATTCACAGTCATGAGTTGTCATGTGATGTATCTTATCAAACAAGGAGGAGGCCCCCGTACGTGTATTTGATGCAGTCTATAAGAAAATTTTAAAGGGCAACCCATTTTTGAAAAAAAAAGTTACATGGAGTTGAATGAAACGAGTGCGTTTTTATGTGAGGAGTTTCAACATATATACATATTTTTTGGGCACAACCCACACGTGAAGAAAAGTTTCCCTATGCTTGAGGATGAAGAAGAAATGCGATTTTACTTGACGTCCCTTGAACCTCAACTGTCATTTTGTTCCCAGAGAGAATTTTTTGCTAAATTAGCTCAGACCCTGACATAAAATGTGGAAAAGATCCATAATATATCTTGCTCGACGGTCTGTCCCAAATGTGATGGAAGAGTGGAGTAAAGGGACTTCAAATCCCAAACTTTAACTGTACCCGAACTTATATACATGTATGTACATATATATGTATCTTATAGTTAAACTCAACGGGGTTTACTTTCTCCTTAAACATAAACGAATTCAAGGGTATTTTTTTTATCTTTCTAGGGGATTCAAGCTCCCAATTACTTTTTTTCCCTTACACTTTACCCTATATAAGCATTAAATGTCCCTACATGGGGAAAAATTCCTTTACATTTACGAATCCTGTCTTCAAATTGAATCCTCTTGGTTCTATACACTTTCACTCAACTTATTAACAATGCTTCAATGTATCCTTGAATTAGGTAGGAAGTCAGGGGAAAAATAGTGCCAGTTTCCTAACAAATATTTACAATGCCATTTTTACTCTTCCCTCCCGTCCCACTTTTTAACGAGCTCTTCCCCTAATGAACACTGAATCCTCCTAACATCAACAACATAATTATTATTACTCCTGCCTATTTTAATGACCAACATAATTTTATATTTCATATAAATTCTTCCTGACGTAGATAAATGTAATACATCTACCAATTAAAGATTTTTCTCCCATTTTTCTATAATACTACAAGTTCAAACTAACAATAATAATCTCCTATAACTGCATTATAAGACCAAAATCAATTTTAATCCTCCCAAAATACGATAATGATAAATGGATATAATAACTTGGCCAAATAATAATAACTCGTAGTATTATTAAATTCATCGCATCGGAAGCCAATTAGTTTTGCTTTCACGCGTGGGAGTCAAATTGAAACTTCCTCGTGATATCTTGAAATAATTTCAGTAAGAAAACTCCTTCAAAAATAGAAAAACTTTCCCCGAAAACTTGTTAATTTCATTAACACAACTCTCTCCAATGCACAAGCATAATAATTACATAGGAAGAAAAGCGTAGGCTCAGATTTAATTTCTAGAGTCCTTGAGTTTTTGGTGGGTATAAAACTGAGAAAATACATAAGCTGTCTTCTGACGTCATAAAACCCAGACCGGAAGATAAACTCGAATTTTCCTCCTCATTCATTCTTTGAAATTGAGATATTTCTTGGGATGAACTTCCAGGAATTAATCTACAACATTAGATCTCATATGAGATCAATTTCTTGAGCAACTCCACATTTGTGATAGAGGTCCGTTAAAAATGATCCATAGCGCAAAAACCATCAAAACTATGGATAAGTTTCCATATCAAATACACATAATTTCATTGGAAATAAAAATCCGGACAGTTTAGTTACTTTGAGCATTGTCTTTTAGCGGCAATTTATATGAGAAATTGTGCTAACTTTTCCTGTATAGATACATTTACGAGGAAATTGTTTCCTAATTGCTCAACTTTATTCTCCTTTAGAAATAACTCCTCAATTATTGGGAAAATGTCTCTGAAACGTACATAAATAAATAATTTATGTGCACGGAAGATATGGTTAAATCCAAAAATAATAGGATATGTCCGGAAAAATTGTCATGTTTGTACAAGAGAAACAATAGCGTTGATACGAATCAATCACGCTTACTAAAGTGTATTTTCCCATGTAATTGTACATAGTAACCAAGTACAAAAAAAACTTTTTCCTTTTGTGTGGAGGGAAAAAGAAGAAGTTCCCAAAGAAAGGACAAAGCTTGGTGGATTTTATCCTGCTCGATTAAATGTCAGAGTCACAATCTCGCGAGTTGGGGAATGGCTCGTGTCGGAAGATAGAATGACATGAGTGTGTTTGTTTGTGTGTGTGTTATCTTTTCCTTCTGCATTCATTTTCTCTTTGTTTTCTAATACGTCCCGTCCTTGTAATATTGCACTTATCACGTAACTCAAGTCCTCTTGAGTGGAAAAGAAAGCCATCAAGTGTACTATTTAAGTAATGCATATGTACATATACATAAATATATTTAGTAACACGTATAATATGTCTCCATATGTCATGTCTTTTACCTCACCACAAATTACATCAAGGACTTTCTCCACGCTTTCTCCATACACAGAGACATTTTATTTTTCCTTCATCTCCAAATGTGACAGACATAGGAATCCAGAAATGTTCCATCCAACAAATTGTTTCATAACTTTCACATTAAAATTTAACCTTCTAATAACATTCAGAGCTCAGCCCAAGTTTTTTTTATCTCTTAGCTTTTAAAATCCTGAAATATTAAAAAAAACAAAGGATTACACTTAAAATCTACACAATACTTCATCTCTCAGCGTTCCTAAGCACATGAAAAAATCCCAATGTTTTCAGAAAGTCAAGCTTCTTTTTGAAGAAGATTAGTTCTTTCCAACTGTTGAGTACTTCCGCTTTGAGATTCCATGAGAGACTCCGTAGCTATGTAATAAATGGAAATTTCTCATAAATTAAAAATATTTTAAAACATTGAATTTCAACTTAACTTTCAGCTACACTACTCTGATGGACCAAGGTATGAGCAAACTTAGTAACTAATTAGAGCATGTTCTTCCTTTGACAACGATCAAGCTCTGCCTCCTCTGTTCCTCTTTCCTTTCCAGATCTCTCTCAGTCTCTGACGTTAAATTTGTCTAGGAGAGAAAGTTTTCCACATGACATTAGTCTTGAAAGCTCGTACTTACCTCAACTTTTTAATATACATAGACATATGAACATTGAACATGGAAAGATCCCAAAGAGGTTAATTTTCCCCTTTGAACTTAATTATTCCTTGTACTTTCACTCTGATTTCCAGGATTGTTTCAAATACCGAGAGAAAGAAACTTTCTCCGAGCTCCTCAAATATATTGCAATTTATGAGGAATAATGTAATTTGAAATAAATTCCATTTCTCCTTCCTTTTGAAATTCTCCAAAGAGAAAGTCACTTTCTCTCCAAGTTCATATCCGAGAGAGTTCAACCATATTAAAAGAAATGTAGCTTCCCGAGTACTTGTATCGACATAAGAGGAGGCTGTAAAAATGATAAGAGAGAGAGAGAGAGAAAGTGCTAGGAGAGAGAAAGCAGGAGAAAGATAACCTTGGATTCCTACCAGCTCCTTCCTTTAAGCTAGATGGATTTCACCCTTTCCGCCAACCACCACAAAGGTTATCACTCCATCCTTGGTATTTTTCTCCTTTTAAGCGAAAACCTTTTATTCGATGCGATAGAATAAAAAAAATCCCATATCAAAATATGTATACGTGAAATCCTCTTAAAATATTTTCCTCACCCTTTTTTTATATCTATGGATATTTGATGCTCCAACACCTCTACACGTGTCTCCTTCTTCCTTTTAAGGACTACTAGGGCGCATCACTACATAGAAAAGAGAAAAGTTGCTCCTCTACTGGCCAACATCCTCAAAACCTAATCCTCTACGTGCATCTTCTCCAACGTGTGTCGTAACGTACTTCCAAGGAATTGTGGGGAGGATAAAATCCTGGAAATTTTTATTATACATTATATACACATAGTACACACACAAACATACACTTTCACCTAATATTTATATTACACTTGATTTTCCGCACATCACCATCATTTCACTCCTCTGTGTATGCACAGACTTGAAAATTCTCTTCTCTTCACTTTCACCATAGCCCAGCATACTATATAGCTCCGGATAAAATAGTGAACGTAAGGAGGAGAAAAACTGATATTTTCTCGTCAACTTTCACTCTACAAAGTTTCCGTAGGTTTCGGAAATGTATAGAGCTTCCACTGTCCGTCGGAGTAGAGCGGTAAAACGTATCCGTTGAGCTATGTATAAGAAGAGGAGGATAGGCGGCCCGTTGTGAAGTTCCAAGGCAGGCTTAGAGCATAGTGAAAGTCTTTAGGGGGTTATGTATGTGCGTCTACATGGATTTCCTATAGAGAGAAAGTGTGAGTAAGTAAAGCAGGAAAAGGTAGTTGTTAGCGGAATGTTGTATTGTGCCAAAGGATTGAATTTGAGTCAAGTTCAGACACTTGGAGGATTCAAATCCTACACACTTGCTTATTCTTTACACTCTGCTAAATCCGTGTGCTAAATTGTACATAGCCAGTGAGACGTATAGAGGATGAAAAAAAATCTGATAAGACTCTCTGATGTAGAACATTCTGAGAAATATTGATCACATATCAACTCAAATCCCTCCAAAAACTTCCCTATCTTTTTTATTTAATACCCTTGATACTCCCCAACTCTATTACACTATACACTCGATGTATGTACTATACAGTGTGGACTGTACACCATGTATTTTTATGTGTAGCCCATATAAAAAAACGCACTCCTTTATCATATACTTGAATTTAATTCTAAGCCAATCTCTTCCCATACGCTATTAAGATTAAGAATTATTATTATTATTTTCCTAGAGCTTGGAATGAAATGAACCCACGAATTCATGTGGGATAATAGACTAAAGCGTCAACCTCACCTTAGACCCTCCTTTATGATTGATTGCCATTGAGTCTAATAATTTAGCCTGAGCTCAACTATGACCACTCTTCTCTACATATACGCATATCTCTACAATACATATGTATCTACAATGAAATCAAATCACACTTGAGATAAGGTTGAAAAATCCCATGCATTAAAATTTCATTGGATTTTATACATGCATACGTAAAGCTATATACATCCATGTATAAGCTCCCTATAGCTATATCCTATTATAAGCACTACCTGTAGGGTCCTTTTAGTAGATTTGAATTATGTCCGTAATAATAGCTATCAGGAGGGAAACACTTTGCGAGAATAGTTGTGCGAGGAGGGAAAAAAATCAAATTGCTGCCAATTTCCCGGGTCTGCTCTCTCCTATAGCTCCTACAACTATTAATCCTCCGGATTTTATTTCCCCGCAAATAACATACATTTCTCCGTACTTTCACCTTCCATCTAAACACATGGATATACATATATGTACACCCAGCCCTTAAATATCCCTCGTAGGAAAACATATGTGTGGATTATAAATAAATGTAGCAAAAAAAAAGCTCTACACTATATAGTAACTCTGTGAGTGGTACTTACCTCAAGTGGTCGTTTACAGCTGAATATTTGCACTTGGGTAAATAGAAAAAAATCCTAACACACTACGCAATAAGTATCTCCTCTCAGAGCCAAACACCTTTTGCAAATAATATTACAAATATTCCAAGGTTCCTACAAATCCGCATTGAATCTCCATACCTTATTCATTATTAACAAAACTACTCCTACAATTTACTATACACATATTCGAGTGAAAAAAAACTTTTTAAAATCTTACTCCATTTAAACATGTTTATTTACACAAGTACTTTTACACTTTTGCAGCTTTGACATGAATTTTTTATAGGAACTCGCTAACACCTTAATAAATCCTCAAGTATGTAAACTTAACTTCACATACAAAACACTTCAAGAGAGAGAG
>JAQFXU010005042.1:0-12322 GCA_034693705.1 Spatulosminthurus flaviceps | reverse complement strand
ATCACATTATATTTATACGCAAATATGTACGCAAATCATCCATGTGAAATATAGGATACGGTGTAGGATAGGGCAAAAAAGGGAAAAAATATACGCGTAAATGTACGCTAGAAAAAATTTGAAATATACGTACGAAAGTAGGTACGCAAAATCATTTGGACACCTTTGCTCCAGTCAATAGACTTCAACCTCCAACCCTTCAGTTTTCAACTTCGGGAAACAACTGTGGCACAACATGCTCGTCCGGGCATATACCATGAAGACAAAGTACTTAAAATATTTAGTTCCTTATTTATTTCCAAAACTGTTTCACAACATAACTTATTGTTAGTCCTGATCTTGTTCCTAACTTTAGATACATATAGTTTACATTACACAATGATTACTTCCCTGTTCTAAACTACCTACGACAAACAGTGGTACATAGTACATACTATCCTTTCATCGAGTTGTGACACTTTGCCAATTTGACGTCACGTTTTACCTGAGTTTACGCAGGCTACTATTGGCCATTTTTAGCTCCACCTATCAATGCCGCCAATAAGAGCTAACAAAAATTCAAATACGACGAAACGTCACCAACCACCAACGGCCAAGTGTCACAACCCGATGAAAGGATAGTACACTGTAATGAAGCAGAATAAAAAACCACCTTTTTGACAAGCATCACTATCGCTCACGAAATCAAATACTGCAGTGTACTAAATATTATTATCACGAACATTCAAGCATTCATTACTTACACTAACACTGCACTGTTAACTTCTAATCGAGCGCCAAACTGAAAATGATAGCAAAGTTGGCTTTTATTTACAATCGCACTAAAGTCTTGGTGCACCCGATCATATGAGATTAACACTATATTGCAAATCGTAATATTTTACTTTTCAAGCGAATATTATTTTCTCTATCAAACATTATGTTTACAATAATAATTATTCCTTACTTAAGGTACAAAGGATTATGCTTGTAGGATGTGAAGGTGAAAATATTTATGTGATGGCTTGATTCAAAAAAATTTAGGAGACGAAGTAACTGGGTTAGGCATAGTCTGGCGAAAAATAAAAATAAAATCTTGTTCAAATCAAAGGACCACAAAAATGTACTACTGAGTAATAATAAGATGAGCTCCAAGTTGAAAACTGTGTCTAAGTTGCAGTTGATGTCACAAATCTTCTCCATAATCCTCGTTTACTAAGAACTGATAGATAAATGTTGCTTTGTCCTTATCGACCTTTTGATTTGGTTTTGTATTCCAGTTTTGCTCACGCAACATTATGCGTCCAAATAACAAGGCTGCAAATTAATATTAATTACGATGAAATCGGCAACTTCAATGAAAAAATGAAACTTGTTGATAAAGTCAAAGTTGTAGACAACCTACCCAGCAATTTTGGTTCCAGTCCGTTCTTATCTGAATTTGCAAGAAGCTCTCTTAAAAAGGAACAAATGTACACGAACACATTCCGGTGAGCGGCGGGGAGGTTCTTGAGAATCTAAAGTAACATATGGTAAGGTAAAGCATAACTGGGACGCCTGCTCATGCCAAAACATGTTCGTTTGAATAAGTTAGATTTCAACACCTGTTTGCAACTAGTATAACTTGAGGCGGCATCTAAACATCTCAAATGTAGGTTGAAAGGAATTACAGGTTCCGGAAACGATTCTAGAAGAAGAAATAGCGCTTCTGCTATCGAGTCCACGCTTCCGGCTGTTATAAAGAAGAAGAATACAATACAACGATATTAATATTATTTAGATCATGAAAATGTAAATGTATTCACTCGATGAATGCTGCTATTGAAACTGCACATACGGATTGGAGTATTGGGAATGACGTTAAGCCAATCGCGGATTTGTAAAATTTCTTCAGTTAAGCCCACTTGTGTAAAGAGGGACTCCTTCTGCATGCCCATACGCCATATTCTATCCACCAGGAACCATAGTTCTTTTGGAATGTCATACACGCCCAAAGGCATCTGACCTTTCTCCTATATTGGCATGTCAAATATATACGCAAAAAGCGTTACGCAAACGGCAGGTACATAAATTATCACTAAAAAACTGTTTAGTTTGTACCAATTCAATTAGTTTTCCCGGAGAAACCGACGATATTGGATCAACCATATTCACCAGTGCCGAAATCGAACATCCAAACACGCTTCTTTCGTACTCCCCAATAACAGTAACAAAGATATCTTTACCACTTTCCAGATGTAAAACTAAAATATCGTACATAGCGTCCTTTCCAATATTTAAATTTCCAGCACTCCTTTTGTCTACTAAAACTTGCAATTCTATTTCACATGTTTCTCCTAAAAAACGAGTACCCGTCATATCATTTTAAAGCAAACTCTTCAATCCACAGCGACTTTACAAGTATTCATAAAAGCAAACCTGGTTGAATGAACGCTGCACACGGTTCTATTCGTAGCCAGTCTTTACAAACATACAAATCGTCCAGTTTCTTGATGAACTCCAATCGTACTGGAACCTAAAGTCAGTATATATGCTTCACGTAGCCTGATGAACTGGCATGATGACGTAAAAACATTAACTTTCATACCTGCCCAGTATTAGCAACAGTGAATGTCTTTTTAACTGGCTCCATGAACCTAATTTTTCCAAAGTGTATTTCATTTCTATTAGAATGTGGAGCCAGATTTCCTCCAGGTATATCAACTGTTACTTGCGGTAAAAATTCATTTTCTAGTTTGTCCATTTTTTTTAAAGCTTCCTCGTAAACCCGGCGATACTTGGTTGGGTTTACAACCTTGACCTACCAAAATATACGAAATAAGAACGTTATAATTAGAAACTATCTTTCCACTTGGGATTGATTAGACTACAGCAATCAGTTACAGCTTACATTGGCGGTAAATAATGAGGAAACAGGTTTATGATCGCTTAATGTGTAACCGTTGAGCGAAGTATAGTCAATCTGCTCAATTCCATTTCCTTTCCATAGAATACGATCACACCAAGCCGGTGATCGATTTTTCTCACTTGAGTCCCAATTATCTGTTCCAGGGTCATATTTATAAGTTGGTTTAAAAGTTATTGACCCTTCTTTAAAATTTACAAAAACATTTCCTTGTCGCATTTGATCCTTGAGCTGATCCTTGTCAAGCACTTTTTGGTATTTTTCTTGCTGTATTAGCTTTTTGGCTTCAAGAGCATCCATATCTAGTGGATTTATTCTGTAGTTCATATCACCAAACCAAAATATTTGGCTGCAAAATAAATAAATTTTATATCGAGGTAGTTAACAAAGTACCCGAAGTGATTTTGCAACGAACTCGTGTGCTAGGCATAAAAAATATAAGAATTACTCGTGATCTTTTATGTATTTGGGTCCTTGTGGTAACATAAATGTCAAGCGCGTCGATATTTGCTGAAAGTCTTGATTTCTTCGCTGATATTCTTCTACATGCGCCGCTAAATGACAATTTACGAAGCAGATAGAAGTTTCTTCCATCTCAAGTCTAACTGCCACACCTCCTTTATTTCCCTGTTGTGAACAAAAGTAATAAAAATTCTAAGATTTCTGAATATTTTGTTTTAAAGTTACTATAGAGCAAAACCCCTCACCATTTTACCAAGAATTCCAGTGCCGACATACTCCGCCTGAACATGTTTCAACGACTTAGCCAAACTTTCCTTCACGTAAACAATAAGCATCATTCCGACCAATCTGACTAGCTTGACTTTCTTGTATTGAGCACCCTTATGCAAACCCTCTTTCACTCTCGTTCTGAAAAACGGTAGAAACAAGGTTCAATGTTAGATAACATAAAATTTTCCTATCCTGAAATCCTGACTGAGATTCACGGACCTTATTCTCAACACAAAAGTTATCGCAAGTGCAAAGTTATGATTTTTGCAATGTTTAGTCGCATTTAGTTACAAAATCGAGACTTCGTAAAAAATTATTGAGGATCACCTCTCAGTTTACTTACAGCCATTCTGCTTCTTTCGGAGTTTCGTTGAATAAAAACGCTTCTTTGCTCAAATCCAACTCCTGAAATGCAATTGCATAAAAATCTGGGGGTTCGGGAGTGCGTGCTAACCAGTCTGACAAGCAAATACTCCCTGGACTCTGCCCATTGACATTCCATGTTGCGATTAAAACTTTATAGCCAACCAAATCCGTGAACTGCTCCTGCTTCGAGTCCAGTACACATCTAATGATAGTATCCCGCCCTTTGAGGGTCGTCATTCCTTTAGCCATTGATTCTCTTTCCACTCCAACTACCTCATAGTCATCCTCTTCGTTTGCGTCAATGTCACTCTAAAAATGACCATTTAAAATTAATGACACAAAAAATGTGTTATGCAAACATTATAGCATGCTTATTCCCTTACATTATGCTTCGATTTTCTTCCTTTACTTTTTCTGCGTATTCTATACTTGTTTGAACTACAGTTTAAACACGAGCTCATTTTAGCTTCCTAGAGAATTTTTGTCTGCATTCTCAAAGCTTGCGGAGTTTACCACATGAGAATGCAAAATCATTTCATTTTTGTTTCGTGTTCACAAGCTCATATAAAAAACGAGCATGGGACGAGGTATTATAGGTGAATTAACTTTAATTATTTTGGTTAAACTTATAATATGCAATGTACTTTATAAATACATCTTTCGGAGTGTTCTCCTCCGAATAAGCTACCAGTACTTCAGCTACATTGTTATACAGCACTCGCGACGACGCGGCGACCATATATAATATACATCACTTGTTAAAGCGAAGTTTTAATTATTTCGAATTATATCGAAGTTATTTACAGGGGTGATGCGCTTTGTTAGATCATGATATATTATTTCACTACCTACTACCATACATTTGTATGTGCTTGCATAATAATAATAGTGTAATAATTAATGCCACAGTTGTACACTGTTTAGTTATTGTTACATTTTACTATCTATCAAATATCAAAATATGTATGAAAGAGTTTTATTTATAGCTAAGTTAGTGGGATATTCATGAAAAATAAATGATAATTTTTACGATTTCCGTGCAAAATCATGTTAAAATAGCACATCTTTTTTTATAAATAAAAGCAAAAATCATGGCATTAAAAATAACGATGAGCGCTTGAGCATAAAAATTAACGGAAAAGAGTTTTCAATTTGATCTTCTTCAATACCTTTAATTTAGTAGTACGTATTTGATAGATTCGAGTACACACAACTGTTGTTCGTATGACAAAATATCTATCTGGCTACAACAGCATTCATGAAAACTAATTCACCTCTAGCTCTAGCTTATGTAAAATCTGGGAAATCTGATGATCTTATTATTTACTAACATTAGACGAATAAAAGCGAGTGTATAATCATTAGAACCTTGAGATATTTTAAAGAATTAGGCTCCATCCCGTCTCGATGACGATGTTGCCAATTGTTATTGCTTAGTTATTGGTTTAAAAAAAATCCAAATTTCATGCTCGCCTTTGCTTGTAATAACCATCCGTTTGTTTTACTCGTCCATGCTTGATAGTTCAACAAACGAATGAGAAGACAGGCGGGACATTATTTTTGGTAGGTCTGATTTAAGAACTGCATACTGCACTGCAGACATAAATTATTACTTACATTTAAATCCTGCGAGGCTGCGTCTATTCCCGGATCCTGATTCTGCTCAACGTCTTCAACGGGACTAGAAATTCTTCTCAGATCTTCGTAATAATTTAACCACGACAAACCTTGAACCTCAGCAGTGCTGGCAACTGTGAAAAAAATCTGTTAGTCAAAATAGTGAAGCATATATATATACGGCACGTCGCAGTAAGCGTCAACTTAAGAGTCTGTCTATAAGTTAACGATGATCACTAAAGTATTTGCAATTTTATAAAAATTCGTTCTTGGAACCTACTACGCTGAACAAATCGAAATTAAAGCCCCGACACACCATTTATTCAGAATATTAAAACACATAGTATAAAAACTTGCGTGTGTTCTATTTATTACAAATGTATAATTCTAAAATACGGTTACCTTTAAAAATCTAACAATTGTGTTTTGTAATTTGGTGCTTAATAATCCACTTACAATGCAAAGAACTGGGCAACAAAAAGTTGCACAACCTTGTAAAGTACGAGCTCACTAAAGCTACGCTGACGTCGATAGTCTCGAGAAAGCCTATGTAACGTAACAAGGCTTTTCATGCAAATATTTGAATTCGCACGCAAAATTACTCCAATACTAAATTACTAAAGCACATCCGCTTACTTTGTATTAAACCGTACACGACGAAATGGTCTTTAAGAAAGCTCTAGCTTAAATGTAGTCAACGAAGCGGAGACATAAGTTATTCACTAAACGGAACTTGAGGGTAGGCTCAACGATAAACTTTATCAGTGAAAGATAGGAATGACCTTTCCAAATTTATTATTCTGTTAGTTTAGCATTGTATTTTTACAGCTACAAAACCTTCCATTAAAGGCAGCTACTAATACTACTGCCATAAGGTATGTATGTGTAGCTGTAGCAATAGCAATAAAAGCAGTATCATTGGCAATCATCGTAGGAACTACAACGCGTGAAAAAAGCTAAAAAAAGCAATTATCTCGGACTTACACTGTGCAGCACGGAAAACTTCGTCAATAAAATTCTGCGAGCGATGGCCACGAGCTAATTTCACATATATAACGGGTTCGGTTATGTTAGTAGTAATTTTCACGCAAAATTCGGTATCGTCAGATCCGTTTTCGGTGTCTGCGGAGGAAAAAACAATAATATATACACAAACAATTCAGTCCTTTCACGGCTTGTCAAAAGTATGCCAATGGCAAACTCTGTACACAACACAATTAAAACAGAAATTTCTTTTAACAAACACAAAATGTTGCAAACAATTAATACCCTATTTACCAATATCACAATTAAATAAATTCCCAACGACGGGTATAAGATGTGCTACATGGAGATTCTCGGGGCTAAGAATGGGAACCCTTCCATCCATCACTAAAATAACAAACTCCCGGGTGTCTGGACTGACTTGGCCTGCATCTCCCGCCTGCTCCGCCCCTTCTTTCCAGTTCGGATGCTCGAGGAGTGCTAAAATTTTGAAGGCTCCAAGCAAACTGCATTCTACCGTTTAGAGTTTCGAAATTATGTTAAGGAAATTTTGTTTAATAATACTTGAATTCTCATACACCAAAACACATCCACTCCGTGCATGACAGTAAAAAATTTACCACACAGGGGAAACAGGAAACAAAACAAAAACTAAGTGTGAAATAAAAACAAAGATGAACGCAGATGGTAGCCAGTACTCAACAGCTGAATACTTCATAACCAACAAACCAACAGGGGAAATTAAAAATAAGTAGGTGTAAGTATAAGACGAGGATTAGAGTTGCATAAGAAAGGATATCGAAACAACTTTATCTCCAGGAGCCACTAAGGCCTGAACCAGAGTGCTGTAGTCCATGGATGCTTGGGCATTCAAATGTCAAAAGTCCTTCTTGGAAACTCGCCAATTGCTGTAAAAACGAAACTCCTTCCTTTTTAAAATACTTGTCCGGTTGCAAAATAGCTTACGTCCTGTCCTGCCCTTGGTTCTGTAAAGCTCGAAACTCAGGTCAGCAGCACCCACGAACCTGCAATGCAATCACAAAAGCGGTTCACTTTGCCCTTATTGATTATTCACGTCCCGTCCATTATGAGTACATACTAATGTAGAAAATTCGCTATCGGGAAAACTTTACACTTATAAAATTGCAAGTAGTAAAGTATAGCGGCAATTGGCACTACAAACCCACAAACAGAGTAACCCAGTGAAGGAGTGCAAAAACATGCCGGGAATTATCGATTCATTGCTGCGCTCTATCACGCAGACTGCAATACCAAAAACTTGCTAGAGAAGGTTGCAATCCTCCAGTAGCGTTCAGGGAAATGAGTAAAAATAAATGTAGGAAACGTGCTCATACTTCTTTCAAAGTTCAGCATTAGAAATTGTGGGGCGAATGCTGTATGTGTGATAGTAGGAAATCCTCGCAACCCAAATAGCTTTCCATTTTGTATCAAAAAAGGAAATACTTAATTTTACCTATTAAATAATCTGCGTATTTACATGACTGTTACAGCTTTTGCTAGTTTACGCAAACTTTCATGCCCCTGCCCTGTGCGAGGTAAAGGTGGTTAAACGAAGCCAAACATTCCCACACTATGGCTTCCCATTAAATCCAATTTCCACATTTATGCCACCATCGTGACAAAACTTTCCAGTTTGACTTGCTGGAGTACAGTCAATATTATATAATGCATCTTATGTATCTAATATTTCTGAGCTAATAAATAGGATTAAACATTGAGTGTCCAAAGCTTCAATAATAACCTTCTCTGGTACACATAAATATTTGATGCGATGCGGTAAATACAGCTAAACACATCTTCACCTTCGGAAAACTACCACTAGTTCTTGTACTCAAAACTCAAGCAGAATATTATCTGATTATTTGTATAGATTACTTGTGTAATATATGAGTACTAATTATGAATACGGCATGCGGCACCTAATTATATAATATATTTAAGCTATTATGCATAATATGGACAGCAAATTCAACCACTCCTCCGGAAAATAGTTCAATAATTGGACCGCTTCGAGAATCTGAAAATGCTAAGGAAATCATATCAAGCCAAAAATATCAAAGTAAGGACACAAATACAAATGTAAATTACACTCCTACAGAGAATTTTACGGGCAACAGAAATTCCACATCGGTTACTTTCACGGTTTCACGCATATAAAACATAAAATACATAAATTGAGAAGAATATAGTGTCCATAGGGATACTAATTCATTATACGTGGAAAATTCTTTGGCAAATTATAGCAGCATACCCCACTGACAATGAGAAGTTTTTCTTTTTCTGGAAGAGGCCGAAAAGCGCTGCCAAACGAAAGAGCTACTATATACTACGATGTAAGCATCTGAAAAATGTTGCTGCACCTTTTTATTTTGTCAGCGATTTACCCTATGGAACCTGCTGTTGAAAAGATACCAGAAACTGCCAACGGAGCTGTAGCTTTAATTACCCTTATCCGATGTTATTTTATATTAGCAGTTCAATAAAAACTCACTCCCATCATGCTATGTCACACGATAAAAAACAATAATGCAAAAAATTAATTCGCTCACTTATAAAACTTCATGAAAATACAGTAAAAAAAAGCGTGGATGTATACTCCGATACATACCCTTAGGTCTTACAGAGTTGTCAACCATCTTAAGCCTTTATTCAATAATTCGCGTTACAAAGTTTCAATGATTGATCCTATCTATGAGGGCTCCGGCTTACTGGGACCATATGCTTGCACCTCGCACAAGCGTAATGTATCTTACAATAGGGTACCTGACGAGAAAATCTCGGATAACTTTGAGTGTGCATGGTATCATTCAAAAGCCCTTTCAGAGACCTTTTTAACGATACCTACCACATTTTTGAATGGGGTTTGCCGTTTCTAAAGAGGACCTACCCGAGTACGACTCACCAGACGACTCTCGAATAAATCCGAGTCCAGAGCTGCTACGCTACTGGGGGAGAAGGACTTCTCTTGAAAATATAGTATTTATTTAAAAGGGTTTTTTGTTCTCGTAGTCCAAACTTTCTGCCAGAAATTAAAACCGGGACATGACTTATTGAGGTTGCAGTCTTTTAACGATATAAAACGATAGGTATACGAAAAATTTGCTCTGTACCATGGAAAATTTGGGGTAAGATACCAGTTGAAAGGCTTGGCAATATTATATAATCTGCGTTTCTATTGTCTTAATCTTAAGTCATAAAGAACTACAGAACCACTAATGATTAGTGCACCGAGCAGGAAGCAGGTGTCTTCAAAGTTTGGTTCGAAACAAACAATTTATTTACACAGTAATCGAATATTTCAGACAAATAATTACTTGTAATCATTATTTAGTTTACTACCCTTCAATGTAATAATAAGTAGGTCAATTTTGAAGCAACTGAAATCAGGAAAATTGCATGTCGTGTTGCATTTCGTTGGGGAAGTTAACTCATGTTGACATTCCCCCTTCTATCATGATTTAGGTCATATCCAAAACTGCTGTCATGTTCCCAAAATTTGAGTTGAAATGTCCAAAACTGTAGAGCACCGATTAATACTGATCATTTTTATCGTCAGATACACATTGAACCCTTCCGCATGTTCAATTGCTTTTGACCTCGTCCCCTTGGTATTTCAAGGATATTGCAATACCGTCGTCAAGGTTCATTAAGTTTTTTCAGACCAAAAAACGCGAGGCATAAAACCCAGCTCTTCATAATATTTAGGAGAGAGCGTCATACGCCCTAAAACCATATCACGGTCAAGGTCACACAATCCACCTAGCCGGAGCATTTCTACGGATTCATCTACGACAGCCTCCGACAGTTTTCGGAGACTCTTTTTTAGTACCTGAAGTGATACAACCAAATCAGTATTCCACACTTCCATGAGACGACACAATTATTTTTAATAGCAATCACGTAAAATTATCGTACCAAAAATGGATCCAAGTTGGAAAGACAAAAATACGCCTCAACAATACGTAAGATTGGTGTCTTGACTGTTATAAAATTTTTAGCATAAACCCGGGATGATATCGGTTTACTTTATGTAGATATTTAAAAATATGTCCCTTAAAGTGATTAAAACCCTTAATTTCAATAATTAATTTATTATTATATTTTAATTTATCTTCTGTACTGACGAGTCCCAGTAGGACGAAACAGCGTTGTGTACAGCTTGGTGGCTTGGTCGAGGTATTTTTGGGTAATAATCACAGTTTGTGATCCCAAAAGGTAACCTCAAATTGGAAACAGCTTGTTTCTTTAAATTGTGACACGCAATCCATTGGTAAAATTGATCTTATTATATATAAGAACTTTAATGTCACTGCTTCCCATTGGAAGTAGCCATTTCTGACTCAGTATAATGTGTGACAAAATGATTCAGTAGTATATATATTGTTAATCTATTGTGTTTTATAAATGGTTTTGGCATAACATAGCTCCACTTTTCAATACTACTGCTACTATTTCATCAATAACACTGACTGAAATCTTAAGTTTAGTTAAGCATTTCCTCTTGCACCCTATTGTTTCTATATCTTGTAGATTGAACTTCCTCTGAAAATATGGGACACAAGAATTGTAAATTGGTTTGTTTTGCAAATTCACAAGTTCTGCTTGGTTAATGTGATCTTCTATTCTTATTGTAGGATATATTGATATCTGCCCGCCTACTATACTAGATCCTAATATGTCTTCGCAGTAAATCTCCTCTTCAACTTTCGAAACCCTTTTCTTTCAATTTCGTGGCAAGCAAAGACCGTATTGTTTATTGTTTCAGTTGGAAAACTGCGACCTAACGATATGGCTAAGAAGCTGCCGTGAAGAAATTCTGGATCCCGTTCTGGGATATGTGACATTTGGTACATTTGAGTATTCATAGGAAATATCGTCGGCGAAAGTCCAAAAGGAGCTATATGCAGAAATCGCTTAAACGGGATTTAGTATGTACTCCCATGTGTAAGCGAGCTCTGCGTATAGCTCCTTTTGGACTTTCGCCGACGATATTTTCTGGGAAAAATGGAAAATTTGAATAAAGATCATTAAACTATGATACTGAATAATTATAGGTCAAATTCCGAATTGGCTGAATGGCAGTCTCATAAGGAATGGACCTGGCGGTATTAATGTTTATGGAGACGACCACGTCGGTAGGAAAAATGCAGTTTCTGCCGATGGAAAGCACCTTTTTGACGGTCCAGGACTTCTGCAAAAGTTTCAGTTCACGAACGGGAATGCATGCTACAGCAATCGTTTTGTGAAAACAAATTCTCACTTAACGAACAAGGCGGCTAAGCGTTTGGTTTTGGGCGAATTTGGAACAGTTTCCACACCAGACCCTTGCCAAACTATCTTCCATAGGTAACTTTACATAGTTCTAACTGAATCTCTTTAATCTCATAATCTCTAAATTGCATGCTTACAAATATTCGGTTCTCAAGGGTATCAGCTCTGTTCACGAATGATATGGAAAGTTTAGTAACAGACACAGCCAACATTAGCATCCAGCCTTTTGGGGATGAAGTTTATACTCTGGCAGAAACTGGATTTGCTCACAGGATTGAATTGGAGAGTTTAGACACTACTCAAAAGGTGAGGAGGCTAAAATTCTAAGAGGATAATAGTAATAACTTGGTCCACATCATGAGCAAAATTTACCGTGTACGGTCATAATCCCGCGGACGTTATTCCCGCCGACCTTAATCCCGAAAAAAATTGTTTACGACCATAATC
>JAQFXU010005041.1:0-12322 GCA_034693705.1 Spatulosminthurus flaviceps | reverse complement strand
AAGGTCAAAAGCTAACATAATTCATGTAAAATACTATCAAATAATATGTCAGTATTTGTACTAGATGAGTCAAGACTAGTTTCACTAAAGATGAGCTTGTCAATTTTGAATCTCGACCACGATTAAGTGATCGGAACATCGACGTTTTTAACTTTTGGGGGGATATGTCATCATTAATTTTGTTTATAAATTTAATGATCGTTTTATTGAGCAATCCTGTGACCCACACTCAAGTATCCGTTCAGAGATTATTTTCAGAGTTAAAGTTCATCTCAAATGCTAATAGATGCTCTCTCGAAGAAGAATCTGTGAAGAACGTTATCTTTCTTCGTGTCAACAACGTGGATATTGTCTTGCATATTGATTCCAAATTTTTCACTCTTTTCTTTGTTTTGAAAAAAATCAAGTATTCAAATTATATTGGAATTATTTCCAAGTATTTGAATAAATCGGAATTAGAATTCAAAACGAAAAAGTATCCTAAATTGCATCGGAATTACTTTGTAAAAATTAGAATTGGAATTGAATCCATATTTTTAGAATACTCCAGCCTTGAAGCGTAGCGATGATTTTTAACGGACTGCTCTCTGTTCTTCAAGTAATCAGTTGAGTACTGCTCAGAACCTGTGAATGTACGATTTACATTCTATACTTCGCAGGAATATTTCTGAAAATAATGATTAGCGTCTAAAATTTGCAACTTGGATTTTCCTCGTTTCTAAACATCCTTAGATTTATTCCCATTCTTTTTTTATAGTTTAAAATGTTTATCTACATGGCTTATTACCTGGGGGTGTACATACCAAATACTCATTTGCCGAAAGACACACAAAAACCCATAAACCCAGTGTTTTGCCAATACTGCATAGAAATGATGGAATCCTTAAAGCTTGCCCTGCTTGTAACTTTAGAACGGCTCATCCTAGATCAATAAACTATGACAATTTTTATTAATAATTTATTACTCAATTCTTGCACACCACTCATTCCCACCTATTAAATAATAGTCCAAAATATGAGGACGACGTTTTCCTTAGCTTAACTCTTTACCGCTTATTTTGCCAACCTATTAACAGTGTACGAAAATGTATTAATCATCATTGAATAATTTTGGCACCAAGGAATTTTTTTAAGTATAATCCTCGAGACTTCCGTGCACAATATAATGATACAGTAAAAGGGAACGGGTGGGAGAGATATTAAAGCAGAAGAGTAAAATACTGGATTGTGTGGGGAATTTTATAGCGTATTTGAAAGGACTGGACTTAAACCAAAAAAATGATCTCCAAATATATTTTCAAATTGTTTTTTATTTACTTGAGGCATTGAAGTAGGAAAGCCTAAGTTGAGCGGAATGTCTACTCAAGTATTAAATCCAAGTTTTTAAAATTACTATTGCCTAATCAATTTATGATATACCTCGCCTGATGATGGTAGACAATCTTGACTTGAAAATCGGCACCGTAGGTTTGAATACGTTAGATGGCGTGACGCGCCAACAACAATATTTTATTATGATATTTCAGAATTGTCATGGCTCATTAAGCCATGACGAGCCTATCAGGGGATACAACCATGACAAGATTTAAGGGTCCTCCCATAACAGCACAACGGGTGGGAGGGTAACCTAGCAGTTCCCATGAACGCCTTTCAATTAAATTGGGTCTATTACGATTTGACCCAACAGCTATAGAAGACAGGTGTATTCGTCCGGTTTCGTAAGTTCAGGGCGGTATCAACCTTGGTGCTTGGTGGAATTAATTTGAGAAAAGTGCAAATTTTGCCTATGCATGGAACCAAACTGGATTGATTGTGAAAGCAAGCTAGATGTTTTCTAACCTACCTCAAAAATACAACACCCGGCAAATTTTTCACCGAATCACTCCTTAATATTATTGGATAAAATGACACACCATTGTCAACTTCATAGTCCTGTTATCGCGTATAATGATGGAGAGGATGTGTATCTTTACCGATGTGTCAGCGTTGCCGAAGAGTTTTTGTATGACCGGTGTCAAACTTATGCAAAAATCTAATTTAAACTACACGCATTTCTGCAATTCGATAAATATTCCCACCGTTTAACTTTCTTAGTTTTTCACTTCTGAATTTATCTTTTTTAATAAAAACTTTAATTTTATCCGAAATTAAATTATAATAATCGAAATTTGAAGTGAAAAGTAAGCTGTCACAGGAATTTTAGAATTATGAGGAAAATTTTGATTCCCAATGACTCAGATGGCCGTTCTCTGAAATTGGTCTTAATTGCTCTAATGTAAGAAGAAATCGTATCCAATATTTACCACGGCCATTTGAAAATGGGACCACCTTTCTCTGAATTTATATCAACGCTACGTTCAAAACAAAATTTATAAGGATTGCACTCACTCACAATCAGTTATTTTTCAATATGGAAGCCATCTCATTACTTGACTTCCCATGAGAAATTAGCTCATTTTTTCGGACCTACCTAAACGGGTTGCTCAATGGCTGGACGAACAATGTAATCGGCAGCAAAGCTCAACATCAAAGAACATTTCATGCAAATTTCAACCCAAACTTGCTCTAAAAATAAAAGAAGGAAGAAATGATTATTTGAAACTCTCTCCTGACTTTTACCAACACGAATTTCAAAAGGCTAAGGGAAGCTATGAATGAGATACGGGGGGTAGAAATTGGGGATGAAAAAAATTGGAGACATAAAAGAGGTTAGCATTGTTAAACCATTCCAATTATTTTTCCTACCAAGTCCTCAACATCTTCGTTAGATTTTGGAGTAAAAATTCGTGCTACAGCATATATTATAGAAGTTAAAGTGTTTGGCATTCAGCTTCAAATTTTTAAATTTATAGTTAATTCTGATAAAAAGATGTAATGCAAATGCATTTTTTCTGAATAGAAGACTTAGTTTTACAAAATTTTGAATAAGAAGAAACTCAATTTATTATACACATATTTAATGTTATACGATATTGATTGTAAGATATTTAACAAGAGTATGTCGAAGCGAGGAAAATGTAAGGCCAAAACAGTGTAGAGTTCAAATATTTTGATATTGAGCTTGTAGAATAACTGCCTATTAAAATTATCAGCAGCACTGAAATTTCTCAGGTCAATTCAAAAGTTCCATGTGGAATGAATGCCGCGAATGAATAATTAAACAAATTTTAAGGAAATTTTGGTGGATGTAAGAAGAATTTCGCCTTATTTGACATTTTAATTCCTTGCAATTCCCGAGACTACGCTCTAAAAAATTAATAACTTCAACAACTCCAGTTAATTTGCATCTACAGGCGTACAAACAAGCTAATTACATAAGTTTTCAATAGTCGTTATTTCTTGGCTTTTGCAGGATGACCACACCCACTAGACTTTTATTTATCTGTCTCACACGGGAGGTAGACCCACCTACCAACACCATAATCGCCGTCAAGCTCCAACAGAAAATTTTATTTCAAGCCACCCTGGGTCCAAAAAATGAACCATGGAAGAAATACTGAAATAAAAGCACAAATTAAAAAATAAAATTTGGTGTAAAAAATCCAGCCGCAGTCAATGTAGGTTACTGCAATTTACATGATGACTTGATGAAATTTTTTTCAGTACATTCATCATGCTCATAATCCCCTTCTTTGCACTGAAATATAGAAACCATTTTCATGTATTTCAACTTCAATCTTTCTCCAGGACTTAATTTCAAATAATCAAACCCACCAAAATGAAAACGTTGACATTGTGACGGAAATCTTGAAAATTTTGAAAACACTGATGCAACCCATAACGAGCCAAGCTATGGCATAAGGCATAACGGGATCAATCATATGACATCATATCTTTACTGACCCATATATCCCAGGTATCACTCGGTCAAAGTCACACCCCACAGGATTTGTAAACCTGTATGGAGTGCAGCCGCCAATCAGACCTTAGCGTCAGGAGCTGAGGAATCTGAACCATTAATCCATTCAATACAAGCCGATAACAAGCCTCTACTCCATGCATATTTCACCGTTGAAAAATTATGTGGTACAATTTTATTACTTCAACACGTTGATAAACCTGAATATGAAGTTCAAACAGATACTTAATTACTCGGTCAATGGTACTTATAAAAACAGTATTTTTAACTTGAATTGCTTACTATTCACTGCCGACTGGATATTTTTGGTCAACTGCAACTCCTTAGCTGCTTGACACCCACTACGACTCGCAATCCTTCCTCGTAACTTTACTCTAGCCTTTGATCACACAAATACTTCATTGAACACCCCATTGCAAATTCGAAAACGACGCAAATGGATCCGAGAGAAAAAGTTATGTTCAAAAGAAAATTTGCGATTGGTCTTTATTTCGACATCCCTTGATAATTTCAAGAATCCAATTCAACCACATTTCGATATCAATTTTAGCCAAAAAATGCAATTTCACATCACATTAAATTAAAGCAATTAAGTAATTAAACGTTTGAACCTTCTAAACGAAACCTACGTTTATTCTAGTTATGAAAACATCATTGAGGAGCTTGGTAAGGTGGTGAACAGTTTACTCAAACTTGTTTTCAGATCTGTTTTTTCGGCCATTTTATGTTACATCCCAGCCTTTCTACTTTAAGGGAGATATTTATTTTAGTGCAATAAAATTATTGAGATTTAAAATTACGGTAACAATACCATAAAACCTCAGATTTCGATGTTAGCTAGGTATCATTTGAAACCTCTTGCCGAGTGCTTTTCAACGGTACCTACTATATGCTTGTCTGGGCCTTGGTTTTCCAGTAAAAAATGGCAAAGGTATCGTTTAATTACATGAAAAATTTGATATTTCCCATTTGGCACCCTTAATTGTGTAACTTTATAACCTCCAAACTGATCGCAATGATATTTAACAATTCTGAAAGAGTGTTTTTTGCATGTTTGAAATTCCTTGGATCAAAATTTTTCCATCAAATACACATGAATAGAAAGCCATATTTTGTCCCCCAGAAGTGTATGAGACCAAAATTTGTTGTAAATACAAATCAAGTTTTTAGTATTCCATCTATTTTTTTGAGTAAATTTATTTAAAAATTATACCTGCATGGCATATAATCAATTTCAATATCCAGGGATTTTCAAGAGCTTGAGAAAAAGCTAGAAGACCTTCCCAAGTTTGATGTAGTCTAGTTTCGGAGTACATTCTACCCTATTTTTTAAAATTAATTTAGGGTTTGGATTTACAGTAATTATCAATATAGTTATATTTATACAGCATTGCCACTTTCCAGTTACGGTTTCCACATACTGCAGAAATTAAATAAATGCTCTTTGGTCAACAGAATGTAAACTTGATTGGGACGATCACAAATTGGGAGTAAAACATCGACTGATTAGATTTTAAGGATTAAAAAGAAACTTTATCGATAGACTCATTTTTGAACTAAAGTGTTCAAAAACAAGTTTTTCAGTGCATCTTTTCACCGTTTTTCGAAATTTTGAAAACTCGCTGAAATACAGGGACAGAGGTGAAATGATTAAGCTGCTAAGTATAAGTGTCGGAATTAAGCTGCTTATAAAGATGCGGTAGAACATGAATTTGTCTCTTACATCTACTCTGTTCCCTATATTGCAGCCATTTTTCAAAATTTCGAAAAACGGTGAAATGCTGCACTGAAAAACTTATTTCTGAACACTTTAGATCAAAAATGAATCACAATGCCCCATTAGTGCCGGAGATGCAGCCTTAAATACAAAAAATGACGTTTTTGCCCATAATTCCGTAACAGCTTTACCTATTACAAAAATTCCAACGCCATTGCTTATGACACCCAGCACACGTTACTTTTGCTTAAAATGACTAATTTTAAAAAATTTGATGTTTTGGGCTTACACATTCCCCGTGGACTTACTCAATACCTGAAAGTGGTTTCGTATTTACAAGGAAATTGATGTTCATATATGTTGTCAAGTTTAAATTGAGTTGATATTTCTCTAATGATTACGCGGCTGTATAATGCACTGGGCGGAAGGAACTTGTCCAATGTATAGTCCAATGGCTGCTATATATGTAATTTTGCTGGTATTCATTTTCGCTAAAAATGCAAATAACTTTCCCTGAAAAGCGCCATTTGCCTTTTGTACCACAGACGTTGTCGGGTGACTTTAATAATAGATGAATTTTAAACCTGCTGTTAAGTGCAGGACAATAAGTGCTCGCAAAAGGTTATAATGCACACAGGATTCTATTAGGGCTCCACATTTACCAAATTCTAGAGGATACATTCAGAAAATCCGCCCAAAAATATCTACTATTACAGAGTTGAACCTCGGAAACAATATTCATTTTGAGCTGGGAATAAATTAAAACGGTTAAGGCGCTCTCTAAATATTTTCCGACATTTATGTACAGTTTTATGTGGAAAAGCTTCAATGTTTACTTTAGTTTGGTCCCTAATCTTTTACAGGGCTAGTAGATTTAATTCTTGCATAGCTGAGTGAATATAACATACGTTCTTGAAACTTTGCTAACAATAAACTTTGGTTGCCGATAATATTAATAGAATTCATGGCAAACTTCAAAATATTACCTGCTCAAAGTTTTTACCCAATAAATTATTAGAATTATTGCAGATTAAAATCCATATCAGAACAAAGAAAGACGGAAAGGGTTGTTGCGGTGTAGAGGCGAATTTCGCAAAGGAACCAAATTGGGCCTATCCATAAAAGATGCTGGTCCCAAATCCAGCTGTATAGGTAGCCACCATGATCCTTGTCGAGAAAGAACAGTGAACACATACACAAAATGGTCAGAGGAAAAACGTTGTTGAACAATAAAATAATGAAAACGTATCCATCCGTTTTTAACTTTTTCAATTTTGATCCATACAACGCTGTAATAGTCAATGAAATAAATCAACGGCTTTGTCCTGTTTTTATATTTACTTTTTATGTACAAATAAAAATATTTTTCCCACCGTCATGATTCTTGTCCCACTCAAAATAGAAATTGGCAACGTTTTTCATTTCATTGTACTTAATCTATGCTGATTTGGAAAAATAGTGTGACAATTTGACAAAATACCAGGAACAAATCTATAGTTAAATTTCCGATGTTTTGTCTCCATTTCGATTTCCATGGAGAAAATCGAGGAAATATGGCGGAACTAGAACGAAATAGAGTAGAAATGTGCTAAGGCAATAGATAAGCTGAAGGAAAGTTTGAAAAGTTAAATTTAAAAGTTTTATTCTCCGAGTCCCACTTAAAAGTCAGAGACCCCGTGTAGCGAGTACGAATTGAAATGTTTCACAGAAATCATTCCGTGAAGACTCCCTTTTGGCACCGCTTTACAAATTTTACATTTGTAATACATCGGAACACACAACAATGGACCCGGCCCTGCTCCGAGTGATCTGTCTCGGCGTTTCAGCTATGTTAAAGAAATTGACATTGGGCTCTACGCTGTGATGATGAGGCCATAAAAATCTGTACATTGGTTATGAAAAATAGAAAAATCATGTTGAATTTGTCAAGCTCTTGATTTCGTTTTTTGGCAAATACACTCTATTTTCTGTAAGAGCGCCCCATGCGTCATCTCTAAATACGTACTGCAAAGCTCGGTTTTGTTCCATTTTGGCCAAAATGTGCCCTGGACAGAACCATGAATGTTCTTGGGATAAATATCAAGCCAGGTTGATCAGGCTGACAGCTGGCTGGGTTTCACCCTAGCTCCACCTGCGCTCATATGATAAGTACAAGCGCAAGAGGGAGAAACGGTATGAATGGCAAATTCGAAATGAACAGACGTGCGCTGAATTAATTCCAATTCCAAAGGAAAGGAAAGACACCACATCACCCACACACTTATTAGTATACGTCAGTAATTTCTCTAATTTTATTTGAGTGCGTAAGATGCAAAAATTATTATTGTGGAATTTGAGTGAATAAAAAAAGTCACCATGAATCAAGTTAAAGTGTTAGTGTAACAATTCTGGTGAAAAAAGTTACTATGTCTGGCTCATAAAAACTTCAGCAGAGTAAAAGGCTATTAAAGGTAGGATTCGTGTTACTTTCTGTGAGTTGTTTCAGCTTCGCACAATCCACGGTTGATAGTTTGTTTGGATGGCATGACGGACGTTGAATTACAGCAAGTTATTATTTTCGGCATGAGGTATTTTTGATTTAGTGCGAGCATTAGCACCCTGCCTTCCGGGATGTTTCTTAGGGTTGTGTTTACTCACTAAAAAACCCAATTCTATGAAGTAATTGACTCAATGTATAGGCAAGTTATAAATATATTTAAAAATGGAGTTACATGAACGTTCATCGTCGGTCATCTCCACCTCCTCCCCCGAGTCTTCGTCTATTTGGTAGGCGACGGCTTGGCCGGAAGGTGTATGAACGCTGGTGGAGCTGCTAGTATTAGTTACTTCAAGTTCGTACGTAATGATCTCCTCTCCATCCTCTGACTTGACGGGTTCTGATACGGGTTTAAGTTCTTCGAGGATCACCTCAGCTTGCATTTTCTTTCCAGTATCTTCAAGCTTTCGAATTGAGACAGGGCAATTTTCTCGGGGTTCGTCACTCCCAAGGATCAATTCCAAGGAAACTTTGGGATCGCCCTCCTTGGGATATTTTATGGTCACGTTCAAAACTCCCTTTGTGGGATCCTCGCGGTTCCAAGTGACCGAAACCTCTTGTATGCGGTAAATCTCTGCTTTTGGTTCCTCAATTGTCTCCACAACGGAAAACTTTTCATCCCCGAAGTCCCCCGCCATGACAGTCCGCTGATAAACTTCGTACCAGTAAGAAAATGAGAAGACAACGCCACCTCGGAATAATTGCGTGTATTCCTCTGAGTTTTCTTCAACAAGAAGCGCTGTGGTTTGCTTATTTACGACCCTTTCCTGTATTTTCTTGATAAAATCCAAGTACTGAAGCATATTATCACAAAGGCTGTCAAGATTTTTGATGGCTTTTAGAATTATATCCACGGGGCAGTAGAAGTCGCCCGGTAATTTTTTCCAGACAATGGTCACGATGTTATCCAGGCCCTCCACGTTTTCAAGCTCTGCTAGTTTCTTCATATTTTCCGTTTCCGTTTCATCCATTGGCGAGAGTTTGTAAATTTGGAAAACAGGCTGTTCTTGATCCTTCCTTTTCTTCATTTTAATAAGAGTAACGTCCCCTGGTTTAAATTCCTCTACCGTAGCAGATTTTTCAGGCCTCTTGTGATCCGTTATCGTTACATTAAAATAAATCTCATGCTCTGGATCCTCCCGAATTTCCACTGTTGCTGACACTGTGTTTTTATCCTTTGGAGGTTCCGGAAAAATTTCCTCAGGGTCTGGGAAATTGGAAGTTGGTTTTCCATCTGGAGTTGGTTCCCCACAAGTTGGTTTATCCGTGTTCATACGGGTTTTTGGTTTTTTTTTGTTTTTTTGACTATAATCATACTTGCGATAAACAAGGCGGCATCTTGGTATGGATCTTCTTCTTCTTCTGGAAATTTTCATGGGAGAGGGAGGAATACATTGGGGAGAAGCAAATAAGGTGTTGAGCGTATCCAGTTCCACAATAAGTTTCTTCTCAAAGAGGGGCTCCTCGCTGGCTATTGGAACTTTATCCTCCGGCTCCTCGGTTTCATTCTCAAGGATTAAACTAGAATTGGCGCTCCAGGATTCGTAAATCTCCTTGATTTCCTTGACGATCGCTTGGGGAAGACTAGAAGCGCTGATGTCCCCGGATTTAGTTTTTATCAGACGTTTTTGACCTCCCTCAGTTTCAATTACCTTTCCCTTCTGGTTAGTTACGGCTTGACACTTCTCCACCTCCCCATTCTCGAAAACGAGTTGCCTGCATAGTAATTACAAATAAAATCATATTCGGCACGAACAAAAATATATTTTGCCTAACATGTACATATTCGACAACGTTCAAAATTTAGTTAGTCAGATATTCCTGACATCATAAGTTCATAACATTGGCGGCTGCGGTCAGAATTATATAAGATGCTGCCAAAGCAAAGTTATCATCAATAAGGTCATAACCACCGATGTATACAAAGAGAATTCTGGGGAAAGTTAATTTGGACTTAGACAAATCACAATAGTAATTTTAGGTACAAATGCTTGTTGCTGGTAAAGGAAAATCAATTATAAATTAATAAACAATAAAGAATAAATGGAAATTAAAATAGAAAGCGGACCCAGTTCTCGCAATTTTCCTCACTAATTTTGCTGATTGCCTCTTCTTTTTGACCTTTTGCTCCTGCAAATCATTTCAAAGATCCTCAAATCAGAATTTTTTATGATTATTTAACGAATATTTTAGTAAGGGGAAAGAAATAAGTTTCTCTCATTGGTCGACCTGCATTGACTGTAAGACACATAAGCATAAAAATAATGCTAAGATTTGTTTTTTAATGTCCGATCTCGTCATGGTAGTTTTCAGCCCCTACTCGCACGTCTTGTGATTTAAGTTTCCAATTACATATGTACTTGCAATTTTTACTAACATACTTACATACATCACTCATATATTTTCCAGCCTTTTATTACAACAAATATGAGCCTGTGGTTCCGATTAAAAGGATGAATCAACAATAAATGCTTTACATTCAAGGATTGTTTGTGTTTAAGAGTTCATAAATACAAAGAGAAACTTTTTACAATTTTAAAATTTGTAATATCTATGGTTGGAACTTGAAAGAAAATCAAAAATTTCTTCTTGCATTCATACTTGCTTTGGAACATTGGAGCAATAAAAAATGGAATTTTAGTTATTCGCACATTAAATACACGAATAGGTTATGCATGGAGTCAGCTCATCAAGTTTCAGTATTTGCGCTGTACTATTATAATAATAATAAATTATTATTTACAATTTGTGTTATAATGTTTTGCAGGCGATTTCCCACGACATTCATTGTGCTAACTGATGAATTATGGTTGGCTGATTTTTTGAGAGACAGGGCCCAACTTACACGAGATGGTAAATTATTATCTGTGTTAATGCATATCCAGAACGGTACTCCCCAGGGTACAAAACTTGCCCCTCTACTTTTTATTATATTGTTCAATGCGTTACTACGCAAAATAAAAAAATATTATAACAATAAGGATAATTGTAATAAAAACGGTTTCGTCGATGACATGTGTTCATTATACAGAAAATCCTAAAATGCAATTATTACTGTTAAATGATGTTAATCATTGGTGAACAGAATTGAAAATGCAACTAAATCCGACTGAATGTGACAAAATTGTTATCACTAATAGCAGGGGTAAAAGATTCAGTCGCACCCAATCAAAAATTAATGGTAATTATAGAAATCACAATTGCTTATAGCAGTAAGTTATTGCGTGTAATAGTTGATAAGTTTTACAAGTGGAATGAACATGTAAATTATTGTGTACAAAAAGCTAGTAGACGTATTTTCATGCTACGAAACCTTAAAAAATTCAGTTTCTCAAAAAATGAGCTTTGTATTGTGTATAAAGCATATATTAGGGTTATATTGGAATATTCAAGCCCTGAATGGTCTAGTATTTTAACTAGAGCATAAAATGATGGTTTGTCAAATTAGAAAAACGCTGCCTATCAATAATAATGGGAAAAAGTCACAACTACAAATTATGGTCAAAGTTTATGCATACTCTTAAACTTCACTCTATCACAAGTGGATTTGATAAGCTAAGATTAAATTTAGGTAAATCAATTTATGCTAATCCCTAATGTGGATACTTGTTAAATCTAAATATAAATAATAACCCATACAATACTAGGTCTAAGAGGAGGCTAAGTGAAATAATGTGTAATAGATGTAGAAATTATAATTCTGTAATACCTAATATAATTAGACAACTGAACGATCTTGTTCAGATAGAATGGGAGAAACCTAATAACTACTATGAATATTGTCTGCAATCTTCAAATACTACCTCTAAAACAGACTAAAATTGTTTTTTTACCAAGTCATAAAGGCTCTAGTACCATTATGCAATACGGTGTTGTAATTGTACATGCAAAAAGACAACAATACACCCAATTAATAAATAATACGTTAAACTCAGTATAGTTATGACTATGCAGTAGCTAATACAATTATTACAACTACAGTACATTCCATACGTAGTGGTTTCCCCTAAGATGGCAATTCATCTACAGCAGACTAAAATCCTCCCCACAGATTCTGCATGTTTAAAGAGAACGCTAAAGAGGAAGGGTTTTTTTGAAAAAACTCCATATAGTGGCAGTCTGCCACTATATGTCAGAAATGCGACTTGAGGTTTTACCCCCGATTTCCCCCCTCAGATTTTGAATGACTATAACTTTTGAACCGATCAGG
>JAQFXU010005040.1:0-12322 GCA_034693705.1 Spatulosminthurus flaviceps | reverse complement strand
CCGGGACTTTCCAATTCGACCGTAGTAAAGTAAAACCGTCTTAAGCGTAGGCCGTCTTAGAGAGTTTTTACTGTAGTTCCTACAATCATTAATTATATGCCGATTGGCCTCCCATGCTGTATAATTAGGAAGAAATAATATAAGTAGGAAGAATAACTTCTTATTAGTAATTAGTTTTCTGTTAAAATTGAGAGCATAAGTACTTTTCCATGGTGAAGCTTCCTTACGCCGTGAATGAATTCCCTTTATTATAGTACGATGAATTTCTTTCTACACACTAGTTTACCCTGAAATGCGAAGTATTTTGTTGGGCCAAAATCAAAGTAGGAAAATATGTCATGCGTCTCCTTTAAGTTCTTGTTAAAGGACCCAGTTGTTTAGCCCAACGAAAGAGCTTAGTGGTGGTAATAGGACAATATAACTAACTTCATGGAAAAGTATTTCGATCTATTTAATTTGAAAAAAAGGACTCGCATCAGTTCATTTCTGCATAATTTACTTGTTCAATATTGGATTGACAGGAAGCGAGACGAAGAAGACTTTCGAGGAATTACTAATGCTTCTTCCCCAATGAAAGTAGCTAAAAAGTGATTGAAGCGGAGGATGAAAGGCTGTTGTTAGGGTAGGATTCGTATAGCGGGAAAGTTCCACGTGTCGTGAGGAAAGAGTTAGTAGTATCTATGCTGCATAGGGAGAAGAGAGCTTTCGAAATACCTTTATTACATAAATGTTGACATTCAGAGATATATCACTAGACAGTATCTCCTCCTTTAACTACATGCACTGTTAATGCTTATCCTGTGTGGGTGTTCTCTTAGTTGCTCCATTCCTTTTGAGGGAGTAGAAAACCAGGAAAGAGTACTCTACGAACTGTCTCCGACTGCTACGTTCTACGCGTCGTGAAAAGTAACATTTTCAGGGGGAAAACCCTTGTACTTGTTCATGCTGTCGGATAGGTTCGTGTGCCTGGAATTTTGTAGAAAGGAAAATGATTATATGCTACAGTTAAACTTGCTTCCTTGAGTGAAGGATGCGTTCGACAAAAGAGGTTGAAGTATAATACATAAGGATTTAATTTTCACTTTTATATTAAGCGAGTTTGTGGTTGAAATTTAGGGGTCCTTGTACGCTTCACGAACAAGCTACAGGAAATAAGGGAAGGGAAGTGAACATGCGGGACGTTTGCGTGTCAATGAGCTTCGTACATACTTTTAGAGGTGTTATATGTACATAGTGGTCGTTGTTATTCCGAACAGAGCATAGGGGTCAGTCTTGTTACCATTCAACCAGAGGGAATCCTTGTGTGTTCTAATATGTAGGTAGTTTTGTGTGTATGTACTTGATGTAGACTCTACATTGTATAGCTTAAGAAGAGGAGAGGCTTGCTTTCGTTTCTTCGATATCGATCTGCAGTTGAGAAGGTGTAGGAGAGGAAAGCTGAGTGTACACATTCGGATGGATTCGGCGGAGTAGAAGTCGCGCCTATCTGCGCTTTCTCTCTATCATGTAGAAGGGGAAATCAGATGTCCAGACATGTAGTACCAGTGGATATATAGAAAACTCTGTGGAATCTTTCTGCGTACACTAGAAAAAGTAGCTCTCAATGCTCGTATATTTCCACACAGTTCGGATCCTACATATTTGGTAGCTCTGGAGCGAAAGTACCTACGCAGTAGTTGAATTTCGAACTGGACCCTCGCTGTGTATGTTGTTGTTGTTATGAGGTGGTAGTGCGTGTATTGTGAGAGTTTTTGCTCAAGTGTCTGAAATTGGTCTACTAATGATACTGGAAATTCGGAGTTGAATTCTACAAGCAGTTGTATTGGTTTAGTGTTCTTTATAGTATTGCTCTCATCGTCATTTCCTCATACTAAAAATTGACTCCGTCACCTGCGAGACGTTTAGGGGTGTTTACATATCGTCTTCGTGATATATTTCCATCTAGTAATCGGAACAGAGAAAAAACCTCAAATATCGAGTTCAACAGTAAAAAACGTTTTGTCACTTGAAATAAACAGAATTTCTCCAAAGATATCATGTGTTTAGGGGAGGAAATATTAAACTGAAACGTTTGAAAATACCTACGGACTCCATGTAGAGGAATAAAATAGCTATTTCACATTTTATAAGAAGCGTGCGCTCTCAAAACTTTCTAGAAAAACAGATTGAGATCGGTGTTTGTGTGATGCTTTTTCCATTTGCAACTTTCATGTGAAGAGCTCGTTTCGCGGAGCTGACGGATTTGAAAGAAGAGTGAACCGTTCGTTTGATACGATTGCCAAAAATCTTTTGGCATTGAAACTGTGAATCTGCTCAGTTTCGACCGTCCCATTCCCTAGGAAAAGTTTTTCGAGCCTTTGAATCGTGTCAGCTCATCTGCTCGCACACTGGTTGAGCTGAAATTCCTCCGTGGAATTCAGCTCCAGAGTCTTTCCAAAGGATTTCTCCAATAGTGACCCTTATAAATTTAATCCCTGGTTAACTTTAACACACTATTTTTACGAGCCTTTCTAGGTTCCACCGTATTACCTCCAATATAGTCCCTTTTATCAAGTTATTTGGGCCACTGAAGTGACGGCCAGTAGAAAGTGGAGAAAATTGGAATCATTTTTTAAATGCCAGTGCGTTGAGTATAGTGATAGTTAATAATTTTCAAATCCGAACGACTTACGTTTACCTGGTCCCTTTTTACTTCCTACAAATAAGAAGAAATGGCTATTTCCAAAGAAACATGTAAGAGTTTTGTAATTTATTTCTAATTCTGGTCTTTACAAGGTTGGACGGTTAAATTTCATTATCACTTAAGAAAGAGTGCGATGATTACCTGACTAATTTTGTTTGGTGCTACTACCCAAACTCAAAGTATGCTTTAAAATTCTATCAGAGGAATGCCTAGCTTCCGAATTTCAAGTAAACTGGTCATTTAGTAGTATAAAAATTTCATGGACGTAAGATTGAATATATATATATTAAGTATGGCTATGGCTATAGTTTAGTTATCTACCAAAGGGCAGGTCTTAACTTAATCAAATGTGAACGGTGAAACGAAGCCTCATTTATTATTGACATGCATGGCTCCTGGAAAAGCTCTGTAAAGCAAGACAGGTACATTGGATAGCAATTGCTACAACCAGGGGCTTTTGTCTACCCTTGTATGTATGTCTCTGTAGTACTCCCAAGTTGGTTACCTAAATAGGATGATTTTCCGGGAGTTAGGGACAAAGTTATGATACGGCGCACTAGGAATTATACTCCCTTGATTAAATACAGTTGGCTTTCATGTTTCGATTATATAGGGGACCTTTGTTTTACAAACCTCTCGTGATTCGGTCACTTTTCCGTTTTTTTCTTCTCAGGTTGTAAGGTTTTCTGGAAGGCTTTTACTTGAAGTTTGATCTGATTGTGTTTTGTTGTCTCCACAGACATAAGATTCTCAGAAAAAAGGTCAGGGAAATAAATTCCAGTAATTCCAGCAGTTTCGAGCGTCATTTTGTAGATTACGACAAAACGTATTAAAACAAAGTATATAGAGACTCATAGTGTGATTCCTAGCCCCCACAAACCTTCAGACTATTCTAACCTGGAGACTGGAGAAATTTTACCAAAGAAACTAAGCAAAAGGGAACTGAGGACGTTTTGATTACGAAGGAGTTTTATTATCTGTGGTACATAAGTAAGGAGCGGACCACATTAACTTTTAATGTTTCAATGTGCTCAGTGTGCTCCTCTACTGTTCGGTTATGCGCCCAACTTTAGTGTGTGGGTTCTCTCGTGCAGTTCTTGTATTGATTACAAGATGGTTTCACTATGAAGGTGAATTAGTTATTCACACTTTTTTGAGGAATTATTGGATGAGATTTTTCCTTTCTGTAAATCGTTTGAAAGCCAATTTAATCAGTGAAATATGGTATCCCTTATATTTTATACAATAATAGCCTGCTTCATCTAATTAAACTCAAGTGTAATCCTTACTCCCTCTCGCATGTTGAACTGTTGTTGATCCCTAAGTGGAGTACCATGGATGGATGGTTGGCTGGTTGGATGGGTTGAATGCAGATTTTTTTGAACCGGCGACGATTCGTGCCAAAAAAATGAGGTTGACGTTAGCTTGAATAATTCAGACGGTCGCCACCATCACTAGCAATATACTATGTCTATTACCAAAACTTCTGCTGGTTCTGGTGATGACTGTACCTGGAGTTTTCGTATGTAGGTATCGGGGAGGAGTGACGGATTTGTGTAACCTATGCATGAAACTTATACTCCGATGTAAAAGAAAGGAACAGCCGAGCAATGTATTTTTTTAAAAAAGGGAGAAGACAAAAGCCACGAGGCTGAAAATAGTTCTTTCTTGTGTATCGGTAGTGGCTCTACTCCTCGCTTATGTAAAGTTGGTTCCCTTTCCACTTATAGCCACTAGGGTATGTTCATTTTTAGATCCTCGTTCTGCTCTCGTCTAAAGGAGCAGTCGTCCAATCCGACATCATATATACCGCTCAATGAATACCAACTTGTTGGACGTATGTACCTTCCTTCAGCAGTTAATTGTCCTGTTGCAGTTAGTAATGTGGTTTACAGAAATGATTCCTCCTGCTTTAACCCGTTTGGGTTTATCTTATTGATTTTATAAAACCGCCTTTAAATTTTTCACCAACGATAGAAACCACAGAGTTTTGTTTTTTTATTACATAGCACTCAAAGATTTTAATTCTGAAAGGCTGTTGTAAACCAAGAATTTCAGCTGTTAAAAGGATCTAGGACCACGTTGATGATAGAGAATTATTATTGTATTTACTTTTCTCTTGCATGCAATGAACACTCACTGACAACGTGACTCGTGTGGCACAGTATCCCACAAAACGGATCCTCTCATAGACCCTAACCTTAGTCATGTATCTAATTTAAACCGTGGAGAAAACCTGCATTTACTGTGAAAGATGAAGTATTTAAAGAAAATTAATTCCTGCTTTTCTGCTCTGTTCTATCTCATCTTGATATTTTTTATTATAAATTGCTACAAATCTATCTTGTTCAGAAAATACAATGCCAGTATGTACACAAGTAAGCTAGGTAAAAAGATAGAAGAAATGACAGACGTGTTGGGAATGCGTCTTCTGTTACTAGAATTGTTGATGCAAAACGGGTGTAAATATATCCTAAAATAAGGACAAGTTGGAAATTTAATGCCAAAAGAATTTATAGAAAAGAAACTCTCATAAATTGTAATAATTCTTACATTAACATACAATGCTAAAGGAAAGGACATTACCGGATTTTAAATTTTCCTTTTTTTGAGGATGGTAGATTACAAATTAAAGGGGAATGGTATACTTACAGCTGTTGACTGTACATACTGACTTTTGGGTAGTGTACTTGCAACAACATATTGAGGGTAGGGAGTGTAGGTACATATGAGGAAAATGATACCACCGGTAGTAATGCAGTAAAGCGTACAAGGCCAGTGCAGCAGGAGAAGCAAGAGAGAGAGAGAGAGAGAGAAGGTGGTAGCGTCAGCTCTGTTTTAAGTACGAAACCACTCTTAAGGAACATATTTATTATTCGGTGTTCTGTTCCTCTCTGTGAACTTGTGTAAAAAGTTGTACAAGTTGAACGTGGTTGTAATCCCGATGCTACATTGCTATGCTCTTTGCTCAGGCAGTATACTTTTAATGCTCTCAGATATATTATAATGTGAAGACCGAGCAGCAATTGTGAGTGAGCAATGTGCAAGAGAAATGAACAGAGCTGAGTTGGTGCGGCATAAAGATGATGTTGATGGTAAAAGTTGGTGATGTGGACCCTTTTTATGCTTGAATCAAATCCAACATACTTCACTATGTGTAAGGTGTATTGGTGTATAGTTATAGATATATAATACACTACAGGATAAATCTACACGCATAATACATTGCAGATAATGCAGTTTGAAAACTTGAATTTATCCTGCAGGTCTACTATCAGTATGTAAGTTGAGGTCATATGAAATGTTGAGAGTAAATGATACGTTTTAAGATCCCTATTGTGAGTAGATAACATATTTCGTACGTGTATATTAAAGGATTTGTAAATCCACAGATATACATGTAGAAAAAGGGGCGAAGAAAATCCTTATGATATTATGCTTTGGTGTATATATACATATATATATATAAGTAAAAGGTAGATGTGTTAAGTTAAAGGATGCTGTAGTGTTGGACATGGTTCAGGTATACTTTTGAATCCATAGGAAAGGCGAAACTGTTTTTTATAACTGGTTTTCTTTCTTGAACTGACTATATGAAAAGCAAGTGAGTTAAAAGGAGAGAGAGAGAGCAAGTTAGCTTTGGATCTCATTTCGATAGAGCAGTGTGCTTGCTTATGCTGACTTTACTTGTAGCTTAGCTGTAAGCACGCATATGGTTTATTCACACGCATCAGACTAACGTCACATGCTGACCGACCAGTGCAGTGTCGAGTCAAATTCTCTGAAGACATTGTCAGTCTCTGAGCTTGCAGAGAAGAACGTAGCAAAATTATCTTTCGTTTTATTTTTATCTTCTCCCGTCATATTCCACTTGAATTTCGCTTGGAGAAGTTTAATACTTGTTTGGGAATAAGGAATTATTGAAGCGGTTCAAATTTGAAGGAGAGTTGTCGGAGAGAGTGAAATCGAAGATTCGATTGTGTGTTCACCTTTGATTGTTTCGTATCTCTAGTCCATATGGGTCGGAAAATTCGTAATGGTTCTGCATCTGATGATGTGAATGAACCAAGACCTGATGAAGGACCGGGTAATTAAATTAAAATTTCTTACTTAAGATTTTTGTTTGGATTTTTAAAAAAATTTACTCTCTCAGAGGGTATTTTCAACAAAAAAGGCTATATTGACAGTATGGTAGAGGGTTGACATTGTGTACATATCTACACCTGTTTTTCAGAAGAATTTGAAGTCAAGAGATTTCATTAAGAGAATTTTTTTTACTTAGGCAGGATGGAAATGTGGGGGATACAGTCATCTGCTATAATTAAGCATTATAATTAAGCATGGAAGTTAGTGTTGTTATTGTCATTTGTCGTCGCTGCCTGAATAAATAGATGGTAATTTTTGTGCTAGGAGTGAGCAGTGCTTTAGAAGGAGGAAAGTGCTTATTGTGGAATACACACTGTTCTAATGAGCTCT
The DNA here is from genome assembly GCA_034693705.1 of Spatulosminthurus flaviceps. NCBI lineage: Eukaryota > Metazoa > Arthropoda > Collembola > Symphypleona > Sminthuridae > Spatulosminthurus > Spatulosminthurus flaviceps. The sequence continues at coordinate 5,163 of JAQFXU010005040.1, read as the reverse complement.
GTGTATGTATGTGTGGAAATTGTCTTGAAGGAGTAAGTGCAGGATTTAGGATGACTCAATGCAGTGCTTTGAAAGAGAGATTTTGATTGTACTAATAAGCTCGAAGGTAATAGGAAGTGGGTGCATAACTGCCGTATGTTACCTCTTGCACAAGGTTAAAGTACAGGGAGGTTTAAATGTTATTTATGAAAGATGAGTATTTGGCCGAGGTATGATAAATTCTTATTTTACAAGGTTGAAATGGCTGATTAGCATCGGTTGGAATTTTTATTATAAGGCATCTAGACAGAGAGAAAAGATGGGAGAGGGAACTGTGTGTGGGAAGAGTGGTTGAATTTTGATGGAAATTACGTGGGCTCAGTGGCTTATGCATCTATAGCATAGCATTATTTAAGGATTTTAAAATATTAAAAACTAATGGTCTTATCCAATTTTTCCAGTGACCGAGTTGGTTTACTGGAGGGATCCAAAGAAGTCTGGGATCGTTTTTGGAGCGTTGCTTGTAATCCTTCTCTCCTTGACCACCCTGTCCCTTATTAGTGTCGTGGCCTACACCTCTCTGATAGTTCTGTCAGGCACTCTCGCTTTCCGGGTATACAAGAGCGTTCTTCAGGCCGTTCAAAAGACTCAAGATGGACATCCATTCAAGTAAGCGCCTACGTTCAGCATAGAATTATTGAAATGTCTTCGCATATGTATTCAAGGAATTGGTTTTTAATTGATTTGAACTTTGAAGGGAGCTTAATCAATATGCTGTATTCTTTGTATAGGGAATATTTGGAAGTGGAACTTACTGTACCCAGTGAAAAAACTCAGGAAGTCAGCGCTGCCGTCGTTAGTTATCTGAACAACACAGCTCTGAGACTCCGGAGTTTGTTCCTGGTTGAAGACATTGTCGAATCGGCTAAATTCGGAGCGGTTCTTTACGCACTTACATACATCGGAGCTTGGTTTAATGGCCTCACACTTGTCATTCTTGGTATTTTTAACTTTTTCCTTGAGTTAGCAATATTTCAACTCTTATTATATGGGTTCATTGTGTGCAACCAAGTACTTAGAGCCGACAGACAGTGAAAGGCAGTAGAAAAGAAAGTGCTGGCAACTTTTTTAACCTTATATAAGTAGTGTTTATGTTTCATGTGATGCTTATTATTTTTTAACAGGGTTGATCGCTCTATTTGCTCTACCGAAAGTTTACGAGACCAACAAAACGATCATCGATCAGTATCTCGACTTAATTGCGGCCAAGATCTCCGAAATCAACGCCAAGTAAGACCATAGGAACTTTAGACTTCATGTAAATTATTAAAGGAATTGAACTTGATTCTTGTTAATACTAACTTCACTGTTTATGTTTTTGTAGGGTAACAGCTGCTGTTCCCTTCCTGAAGAAAGAAAAGGCTCAGTAAACTTGGAGTTTCACTGGAGCGTATTCTCAATGAATAAAAATTAAAACTCCCTTTCTGCATTTCTCTACATGTAATAAAGAAATAAGACCTAATGACTCATGATTAAGTATTTTAAATTTCAAGTAAACATATACGCTATCATAAATCACATGAAGGGTTACGTGAGAACAGTTGGATTTGTGTAAAATGTGAGTAACTGGTGCGAATCATCACCAGAATATTGCTGAAAGATTTCATAAACAGGGGAAATAGGAATGGCACACAATTTTACGTAGATTTCAAACTAATAATAATTTTTAAACTGAGTACATAGTGTATTTAAAATAAAAGAGATTTGCATTACGAAGTTGCTAAATAAGTGCAATATATAAAGGGAAAGAATTAAGAAGAGCGTATGCTCGTGAGCTACATTGTAAACGAAGTGTTTGAATTTAGTCATGCAGAATCATCTTGCAGATCTATCTCCTTTTTGAGCTACTAACACTGATAAGCTAGGCAGTAATTGGAATTTTGTCATAATATCTACTCCACACGTATTTTCCCGTCTTACTCGACCAAGTTGGCGCTGTTGAAAAATTTTAAATCAGATAATTATTGCGACTCCATTTTACATTCGTAAAGTTTTCATTTCTTCTGGTAATATTTGATTAAAGAATTTTCAAGTATGAATTTTCACCAGTAAGTTTATCATCATCATACCTGCAAACAATAATAAGGAATAGTTCAAAGTACTTACCTGAAGGTAAATGGAAGTGAGAAAAAAAATTAAAGTTAACAAGTATTTAAGGATGTGTTGTCCTTTTGCTAAAATCTTAAATGAATAGTATACCTACAAGCAAGAGCCTAAAGCGATTTTTTGGAAAGTGGAGTGCAAAAAAGCCTATTAATGTTGTTATTGTAAATGATTACTGATTCCAGTATGGAATGTGATTCAGTTTGCCGCAGAAATCTCGCAGTTTATCCTGGAAAAGTGTTCGTATGGTGTATTTATTGTAACTAGGAGCATTTATTGAAGTTATTGGCAAAAACATAATTATAATAATATGTTTTCCTTTTGTCTATGAACTATAGTAAAATATGGTATGTGTAGAGTTTTTAGACAACTAATATTTACAAAGCATACTAAAGATAATACTCTTTGTCCTCTTTCATGGTATATCACGGTTACTCAAAATGGTAGTTGTAAAGAATGTCAAGTTGCGGTGAACTTGTAATGTAATGTTTGATTCTCAAACCAAAAAGCAAGATTCATCATGCTTGTTTCGTCCATTATATTATAATAGAAAGGGAGAAATTCATTAAATTTGATTCATAAATAGAAAGTTTCTCACTAGAAATATTATTATTGTATTACTATTCACGATAGTAATTTTTAGTTCTTTTTTGTCATAAGGTGTGATGGAGTTTTAATGACAAAAGAAAAATGTTAAAAACATCAAAAAAATATCTACAACCTTTACTAAAATTACTCAAATAATTTTAGCATACTTAACTGATACAATAATAAGTATATACGTCATCTGTATTCAATTAGCTTGGGCTTGCAAGTTTATTTTCTTGTAGAAGTGAATTATTATAATAACAATATTATTATTATTATTATTATTATTATTATTATTATTCGTACGGAAGTAAATATTTAAAAAATCATGAGGTTTCTAGTTCATAATATGATGATGCACTTCGCCAGAATCTTGGAGTCTTGTATGATATTAGTTGTGTGGTTAGTGAAGATTTAATAAACCTACTGATTTAATTACGTTACTATTAACATAAAAATTGCGCAAAATAATTTTAATCTAGCATTGATAATCTGCTTTTTGTATATTTACCGAAGACCAAGATATTCATGCCAATTCGGAGTGTTTTGCTTGTCTACTTAAATCACTGTGAAACTTCAAAATTGAATCAAGACGCTTTCTAGTAATTTGTGAATCTGGATGAATGTGGCAATTTTAGCTATATACTACTGGCTTTACAATGGATCATGTTGTGGGCAAATTTGTTGATGTTTTTGGCAGGAGAAATATATATAAATATAAATGCAGGTACTACTTACTATCTCTTGGATTTCATAAAATAAAAGTATTGCTGTTTGATACGAAGTTTTCATTGAACACTATGGACAGATTAAGTATCGTGGAAAGATAATTGCAACGGCTGTATAAACCATCTCCAATGTTAATGAGGAGTTACAATTAAAAGTTAAGCGAATGCATTACACCAGTAAAATATTTTATTGAGCCAATTTACATGTTGCACTGTTTTACCTACTTTTTCCAGTTAAATTTTGTTTTTCATTTATGACGTTCTCTGCGTGTCTATACCACGACGTGATCACTTTATTAAAATACCTTATTACGTATTATATGAAAAAATGCCGGTGAGTCGCATTCTCACATGCGTTCGTGATTACCAACACCTGATAAAGATTAAGTATAACCAAATCAAGATGCAGATTTATCATGGATTTCGAACACCGCGTTAACGACTTAAAAATTTCGGAAGAAGTAGAATCACAACTGGCAACAATATAGATATCTTAACTGGTCACCTTAAAAGGAAGACGCGAGGAAGAACCAGGTTGACTACGCAACAGAGCGTTGAACACGCGCGGAAGGAAAATGGCACGCTGAATTGCCTAGCACGTCTTTGAGCATAATTAACGATATCTTTCTGCAGAAAATGTAAAAATATACTGTATTATTACAGACCCACATTAAAAATTAAAAATTTCGGAATTTGGAAAAATTTTCTCCTTTTATTTAACGGACTTTTTTTTAACTGGACGACTTACCTCAAGAATGGTTCACAATATTACAATTCAGGAGCGGCAAAACAGAAGTAACAGTATCAAGTTGTGGGTGCTGCACTGATGGGCATTTTTTTCTCCCTCGCCCTCCCCTCGCCCTCTCCCAGTCTGAAGCTTTAAACACTCGCCATCACCTCACTGAGGGCGCGATATTTCTCTTTGGTGCCTCCCCTCGGTCCTCACGAGGACCAAATTAAGATTTCAGCCCTCACCCTCGCACTCATGAGGGCCCTCGCTGTTTTTTAAAATTTTGAAAAAATCGCGCCAAAAAAGGATATCTAGAAGTGAATCGGATATACTCATATGATATTTAACTCGCGAAAGTGCAATAGGCGTTGCCATTTTGAGCGCGGGAACCGAATTTTCTCCCAATATTCTATCCCTCGTGAGGCTTTGCCCAGCTCTCGCCCTCAACTCAATGATTATATAATTGTGATGCCTTGCCCTCACCTCATGTGAGTGGAGTGCTTTCGAGAAAGCACTCGCACTCAACCTCAAAACGTGAGGGCGAGGCTGAGGGATGAGTGCGAGGCATGAACTCAATACCTCGTGAGGCTGCCCATCAGTGCCATGCACATTAATTGTGGAGAATACATTTAGGCATTGCCGGTTTTGACAAAACGATTCGATTGGTAACAAAAAGTAACCATGTACATTTATTGTAAAGAATACATTTAAGCATTGCCCGTGTGGGTATTGCGGATGGGAACGTTATTTTGAGCTCCCCCATTTCTTGATAAAGACTGATTACGGATTTATAAGAGGCTTGGCAGAAAAGTCAGTGTCAGTAGGTTGAAAACTGATTCCGCGCTAATACTCTTTAATACTAACTTCAAATGGATATTTCATCAAATAAAGCCCCGACCTCGGATACTGTGTTATTGTCAAGGATGTTGATAATATTGCCAACTGCTTTCCGGTAACAACAAAAGTAAAATGCAT
>JAQFXU010005039.1:0-12323 GCA_034693705.1 Spatulosminthurus flaviceps | reverse complement strand
GAAAATCCTACGAATGCAACCAATGCTCAGCTACATTTTACTTCCCCAACTCTCTGTTCCATCACAAAAAAAAGCATACACAGAGAAAAACACATAGAAATCATTACAAGAAGAAGGGGTTCAATCGCAAGGATTTTTCATCCTCTCCAAATTCAACTGTAGCTGAAGTACAATACAAACACACTCTGGATTTGTCTGGGATCACAGTTAATAGCAGGGGTTGGTATAATTCATCCAGAAGGAAGTTCCTCCGTTGTTGTGCTTGCTCCTACCGTTGCAGCAGTGAAGATGGGAAGGAACTTTCCTTGCACTACATGACAACTCACAATTTGCCCGTTGTGCTCTTGAAGAAATTAAGAATTACGGAGTCTTAAACGATCAACAACTCATTGAGCTGTGATGACCCCTTCAAAAGTTCAAAAGATTTTAATAGGACAAATTTTAAGTGTCCCCTATTCCACGAGTGCTTTCACTGCATGTATTTAAATGATAAATTTCTAGAAGGGTGAGGGTAGCTGAGTGGTGAAGTACCTGATTCGATCTACAGGGAATGGCTGGATCAAGCCCACCACACCTCACTGTTGCGTAGGGGATTTTCAAAGCTCCTCTCCATAGATAAGTGCTAATTAGAATAATAATAATGATTCATATGTTAATATTGAATTGAGGGCATAGTTCTGGAAATGTTGTCCTAAGTAAAACAATGCTTGTCACTCATCAGGATTAACAATAAAGAATTTACATCCCTTTTAAATTACAAACATTTCTCTCAGTTTAGGGTAACTTCGCGGTATCTTCAGGGTACACCTGACCTGTGTAACTGAAAATAAAATTTTAAAAAAGTGCTAGATGGGGTAGAGGATAAGCTTTCATACCGAAACTATGCAGTAGAATTGCATATACATATTGTAGCATACGTGCGCTAATTTACCTATATGGCCGTGTAAGTCTAGTATTTTGTCTCGGTTTCCACGGATGTGCCTGGTGGTAATTTTATACATTTTACTCACGTAAGTGTTTGAGGATTGGCAGTTCTGAATTTTTGTTATGTCACATGGTGTAACGTATTGATCTACATTAAAGAATTTCAACGTACAAATGACGTTTGACAATGGATATCCTAAAAATTGGCAATTTAAATTGGTTGGGGTCAGATATTTTTCTTGCGCATAGATATGTACCCAAAGATGTGATAACAAGTGCACTCGAGATATCCCGCTCATCCGGTCTGGTTGCTTTCCTGGAGCTTCCGCCTGTAGTATAGAATTATTTTGTTTTGGTAGTGTGAATGATTGGGAATGCTGGAAATTGTATTCACATGGAGACATAAATTTGTGCTGTTTTTGCTTGTTCAAGTGCAGGTGGAACATATAAGTTCTTAACTCACTCGTGGCTCATGATTCTATTTACCTTGTAAGCTTTATACTATACATAGTACCTTAGCATAAAGATAAATGATAGGGAATTGTGCGGAGCAGAGAGAGAGAGAGAGAGAAGGAGTGACGAAAAGTGGCCGAATGGAATGTGGTGGCCTCCGCACCTGAATGCTCACAGACGTCAGTTCTGTTCGGTGTGACAAAGTTGAATAAAGAAACTTATAATGTAAGACCCCGTGTATACCTTCACTGTCATTGGAGCACATACGTATCCTCAATGTGGGCCCTAAAAGCAAGCATTTGTAGAGCACAAGTGTATACAAGGCAATAATTATGCAGTTAAACATACTTTAGTCATTCTTATCCATGATTTCAAGAAATTAAATATTATAATTATTTACCATCTAAAATGTAATGGAATTTATTGAAAGAACAACATAAATTCACATTTATTCCCAAGATTTTAGTTCATCAATCAGAAATATAATTAAAGCAAGGAAAATACCCAGGAACAAACTACCAAGAGTAACAATAAAATTTTGCATTGTAAAAGGTTTGATATTTTTAAAGGAATCATGCTCTGCCATTAAATTATGCAACTGATGATAAAGTACACTTCCATTCTTTCTCAACCCATCGACTCTCTCAGCAGAAATCATCTTTAAAATATTCACATCTTCCCCGTACCACAGTTTTATATGACCAGTTTGCTCCAGTCTCAAAATCGTTCAAGCTATCAAATCCGAATATTTCGAATATTTTCTCGTTAGCACCCACAGGAACAGTGAAAATCGTCTCTCGTGTCAATTTCAAGGGCTCAAACCCATCTCTACTTGTCAATCTCTCAGTAGCATCCAACTCCCCCGCGTGCTTATAATTAATCCTGACGGATTTCTTGTTCATCAATTACAAAATATTCTCTTCCAGTCCCATTTGTACAAACAAATCCATATTTGTATTTAAAACCAAATATTTTTACACACTAAAAATAAATTCACTTCATTAAAGCTTCTATTATTCCCATGTCAAAAATTTGCATGGGAAATGAAATGAATCATGAAGAAATTGATAGAGATGGTAATATGTATAGCAGGAATATTTAAAATCGCCTCAGCATTTTTAATTAATTGAGGTGAAAGAAGACGATCTTATAGCTAACGCCAGCCTTTACGAAAGCCAGAAATAATGGAGGAGCTTTTAATTTTCATAATGTTTTTAATTCAAATTTTATCGAAATTCTTGAAATTTCCGGTGCAGTTTGCTTACGAAACTCTTCAAAGCTATTTAAAGAAAGTTTTGTATAACTGTTACATAGCATCATGTATTTACATGTCAGGCTAGTTTCTTTTTTTTTTGTAAAAGCAACCCCCATTGATTATCCAAAACAATGTAAATCAGTAGAATATACTGAACTCAGATACAATTCTATACATTTGCTCGCCTGAACGAGTGTCAAATGAGAACTGCACGAGTTCACACAAATAATACACACTTTTACCTTAGTTGACACATGTCGTTATACGTCTTCATTTAAGTAATTTACATTCATGCCACAATACTTAGCTGACTCACTCATACATATACCTTAACAGTGTGCATTATAGTAGTTACATAATTGTAAAGCATTTGAATACCTACACATCCAAACTTCTGTGTCACAAGTATTACAGCGAAAAACAATCACAGATATGAGATATTCAGTGTTCAGCACATGACGCAACTTTCCCAAGACTGCATTGGGCTCTTCCGAGCCCTTCTCTTTTAATGCTAACTTTCCATTTCTTCAGCACACACTACATAAGCAGCTATTATTTCTCGTGAGTAAGTAGTAATCCTTTCAATTCACTATCTCTCACATCACAACAATCTTCAGCCAAACTTTGTCAATAACATTCAGTGTCTCACCTGATTACAATCATAATCTAAACGTCTTCCCAACTTTTAGCATTCTCTGGCATGGAATCCAAAACAGTGTATAAATACAAGTGTAACCTTTGCGACTCCGAATTCAAACTGCAATCTGATCTAAAAAGACATCTCCGACGTCATACTGGAGAGAAGCCATACATATGTAAAATTTGCGGTCGTCACTTTGGAGAGTCAAGTAATTATTGTCGTCATCTAAAAGTACACACGGGCCAAAAGCCTTTCAGCTGCGCCTTCTGCCCGAGGAAGTTTGGTCAGAAAGCAGATTTGGAGGATCATGTGAATGTACATACGGGTGAGAAACCCTTTGCTTGCGACAAATGTGACTACAGATCTTCGTCCAAGGGGAATTTCAAACGCCATCTCAAGCGCCGTCACAGTAACATTAATGTCCACCATTGCAGAACGTGCGGGAAGGGATACAAGTACCGGCGTTCCTTGCTAGCACATGAAAGGACTCACACAAACGAGAAACACTACAAATGTAATTTATGCAACGAGATTTATTGCACAAAAACTGCTCAGAGGAATTGCATTTTACGTCACATTGGCGAGAAGCCTGAAAAATGTGAAATATGTTCCAAGTACTTCAGTACCGACGATGACTTGAGGAAACATCGGACCACCCACAAGGAACGAAAAGCCTACGAATGCAATCAATGCTCAGCGACATTTTATTTCGCCAAATCCCTTGGGCCACACAAAAAAAAGCACACCAACGAAATATCAAACCGACATCATGACGACAAGAAGGGATTCAAATTCCACGATTTCCCATCCTCTCCAAATTCAAATTCAGCAGAAGTACAATACAAGCACACTCTGTATTTGTCTGGGAGCAAAGTTGGCAGGAGTCGGTATACTTTATCCAGAAGAAGGAAGTTCATCCGTTGTTGTGCCTGTCCCTACCGTTGCAGTAGTGAAGATGGGAAGGAACTTTCCTTGCACTATATGAGAACACACAATTTACCCGTTGTGCTCTTGAAGAAATTAAGAACTACGGAGTCTTAAGTCATATTTTTAAGTTTTTGTTCGTCATTCAGTACTAACTCATTTGATGCCCAACCTATCCGTTCCTTGTGTAATCAAAAGGCGATAATTTGCCTCACTTTTACAAGTGTTCAATAAAAAATATTATAGTGACCATTTCCTACGGAGAATGCACAAGCCGTCTAACTTCTGTCCCGTTGCAAGCTCAATTAATTTATACATTCAAAATATCTCATTGGTTAATACCTTTTAAATCTTTAAAAATCATTTCAATTCTGGATGCAATGTGCAAAACTTGAAGTAATGCATGGATTTTATAAATTACACTTTAACTTATGCTCGCTTTAAAAAAATGAAATTTAAAAGAAATCGCATTTTGAAAGGAATCATGAACTACCATTAAATCATACAGCTAATAATAATACATATATAGCCCCAATCTTCCTTAATCCATTCATTCTCCCAGCACAAACTCTCTTTAAAATATGAACCAATACAACTTAGACCTATCGTCACCTACAACATTTTATACGACGAGTTTGCTCCAGTCTCAAAATCTTACAAGCTGTCAAATCCGAATGTTTAGAATATTTTCTCGTTAACGTATAACTCCACCAGCTTTCTCATGCCCAGATCCCACATGGCTACGATTTTCGTAAACACAATGCTGACGCACCTTTGTGTTCGAAAAAACATATTGGCGCAAAAATTTCGACCCAATGCTATGTGTGCCCCATAGATTGACCTCAGAGGTCAATCCTTGCGATTTTGACAGGAAAATGGATCCCGGATGGTCGGCATGATCGGCAGAAATAATTTCAAAAGACATGCCTCGGGACCGATTTTTGAACGACCCCAAATCTTATCACCTTGATCCCCAGAGGTCATCTAAGTTAGGATGGGGTCACAACATTAAATTTGGAATTTCGTACAATTGGCCTAACCCCAGCCAAACATTTTATGACCTCTGGAGGTCAACGTGATCCTGTAAAAACCGCATGGATTGACCTCTTAGTTCAATCTACGGGGCAAATGTAGCAAATATTTGCGCCAATATGTTTTTTTGAACCCAAAGGTGCGTCAGAATTTATATTACAAAAATAGGCAGCCCACTCCGTGGGCGAGCCTAAATCAAGCCCATGGTGAGTGTAGTAAACCCCGTGAGTGCGATTTGAGTCAATCGGGAGCGCAGACCGCAAGGTTTGAAAGTGCAAAGCCACACAATGTTTGGCTTAACATAATAGTTTGATATCGTAGCCATGCGGGATTTCGGCGGGAGAAAGCTGAAATCCATTCATAAAAATCGAATAAAAAAATGACAAAAATTGTCAACGTCTCAGCAACATTTAATTCCTCCACATATTTACTTAATCAACAGCCATAGTTCAGTCCAGTGGTGAAGTACCTGGCCTCGGCCTGGGAATGGCATGGATTCGATCTACCCAGATAAGCCCACCACTACTGGCTGTTGCGGAATGTATGGAGAGAGATGGAAGGACGGTTGCACTCGGAAGGAGCTGGACAGTAGAGGACTGGATTTGACTATCGCAGGCAATCCCTGGATGAGGTGAACTACGGCTGTTATCAAGACCCAATCTGCATTCCTCGACTCACTCCACAACCAGGTGAGCGTCCCATAATCCCCGTTCTTTCTCTTTGTCTCTCTTCCATGCATTCCATAGTTGTTAAGAAATGATCAATGCTTGTAATAGGATGAATTGAAATAATAAAGAAGGTATAAGAAAGTCTGTACAAACCCAAAGGTGAAAGACGGACTATAAACCACCCGTACACGCATACATAATTACTTGCATATGGATATCAAAATTACTCGTAGTTACATCTTACCGGGTATTAATAGGGACAACAGCCTTGACGGAGGAATATGAATTTGGAAGAAATTATTTACGCTCGTTTCCCTTTCCCCTTCAGTTTACCATTAAAATCTTTTATTATTCCATATTATTGATAATTTCTATGGGAAACGAACTAAATCATGCCAAATCAACTTTTAAACAACTTTCCATAGAGTCCGCAATTTTCCAAAAAATAATCAAATCGGAATTCATTAACATTCAAGTAATAGAAAATCTCTGTACAAGTATAATAATAGTAATGACTATTATTGCCAAGAAAATACATACACAATGCTAACACCGTACCTAGTGACTTGCACTCAGAATGAAAGCATTGAAGATTGCTGACAATTAATTAATTATAAACATCATTGGACAACATCTACTATAACTGAATTTCTCATACAATCAATATCATACAAACAATTGAGAACATCAATTTCTTTTTTTGTGAGTAAATTAATTTGATTAATGATGTAGGGTATTGTAGACTCAAGATACCTTTTACGTCTACAGATTGGACTTATTAGTAGCCTATTTTTTCTGGTCTTGTGATAGTTGTTATACTGTAATTTAAGTATGTAGCGAAATCTTGATGAGGTATACAGGGATTTTCCAAATTTTACACATTGTAATTTTAGCCTATGTATTATAGATTCCATTTTTAGAGATTGCAGAACTATACCATAATTACTACTACTAATATATTCCCCTTGTATAATGGATAGGCACCTTTTTTCAACTCTTAAAATTCTTTTTTATCCAACTTTGAAAGGTTAGTACACCACATTGGACATCCATACTCAATGCACACTCGTATGTACGCCTTGCACAATTGTTAACTCCCGTGTTGAAAAGTTGAACTGTTTCAATTTTCTTAACATAAAAATTCGGTTGTTAGCTTTTTGAATGGCAGTATCAACGTGATTGGACCACTTTACATTGTTGCTTATTTTAACTCCCAGTAAATTGGCTTCTTCAGCTTTTGGAATTAATTCTCCATTTATGTAAACATTAACATTAGAATATTGCTTCTTTCTGCTAGGATTAATAGTTATTAACACACGCTTTTTTGGGTGAAGTTCCATTTTCTTGTCCTTAAACCAAGAACTGATATTGTTACTTACAGTTTGCATAGTGGGCATTGCTTTATACTTTAGAGCTTCAGCTAGTGCAACGTCATCAACAAAAACAGCTGATACATGATTGGGAGATTTTCTGTACAATTCGTTAAGTTTTTTAAAAATTGAATTAATTGTTATTATAAATAGAAGAGACGCTAATTTAGTTCCTTGCGGTGTACCGTTGAAAATATTGAGGAATTTTGATATCAGACTACCAAAGCGACAGTATTGGCTCCTTTCGCTTAAAAAATTTACAATCCAAATCGCGTCCTGGTGAATGAAGTCTCCCTGGCTTTGTTACTTATTAGAGTTCAAGTGAGTCCAAGTTCAAGTGAATTAGAGATATTAAAGAACCTATTTGAAATAAACAAAATAAGATTCGATCGCCCTGACTGAGGTCCATAAGAATAGTCATCATAGTTATTTAAAAAATACACCTTTGACTGGTTTGATCAATAATTTCATAATATTATCATTCGTCTTCTCCATGTCAGCTATCCGCTATACTCATTCCCTACTGTGTCTTACACTTATTGTATGTGTTTGTATTCTGAATGCCTTTTTTGTCAATAAATTATTATTAATAATACACTATCTGAATTAAGGTAAATACCGTCATATAGGGCTGCTTACAACGCAACAAATTGCTTCCGCTCTACCTCTGAAAATATCTTCATTCCTTTTTCCCATATTCTGAAATTATTGTAATTTGAATGAAAATGTCTGTACAAGAGGACATATTTTGGATCACTACAAAATGCTGAAACATAGGAACTTACTTTTCTCTTTTGCAGCTGCCCTTTTTTTACTCCAGTATCCAGGCTCAGCTTTTTTTCTCCTAGTCGCACTACGTCGGTTGTCGTACTCCTTCAAAAAATCTTGTTTTTTCCGAAATTGATCTGCATCCACAAAACTTTGAAGCCGGTACTGGATTGTCTGAGATTGATACTCTGCAATTTGTCCCCTACGTAGCATGTGCGAGGACCCTGCTTCTTCCATAGTTTGATTCCCTACCGAAGGAGTTTGGATGGATCCATCAGACCCCACCGCCTGAATAAATAGTAGTATGTGCACAGTAAGATTATCATTAAAATGTCACTTAACTCAAAAATAGTTGAAAAGGTTTGGTTTCTCACCGAAGATGTTTTCGTAGAATCCACAAATCGTCCCAGGTGGGTTGGCCATCGTCCCGGATGTTTGACTTCGTCAGGGAATACTTGAAAATAACATGTAGAGTATGTCTAATATAGTCTTTTGATACATACTTTTATTGAAAAAGAATACCAACTCGATACATGTGCTCCAACAAAATGGTTTTCATACTTTACTTGTTATGCGTATGCATAGTAGTTTCCTAAATATGGTAAAAATTAGGAAATTATTATTAAGTCTTGTAACAATAGTTGTGATTATGCTAGCAAATATCGAATATAAGTAAGAAACCCGCAGGGTAATTTTCGGGAGAGTAGATAAAATAATTACATATATATACATAGAGAAGGTTATTGGTATCTTGTGGATCCAGTCTATTAAGTGGGTGGTTGAAGGATACAAGTACAATTAAAATACAAGTCACTGAGTGACTGAAATAATAAGATGCATCAGCACTTGTTGACCCTGATCACTTCCTCGCAATCCATATATGATGGTTTAAAAAATTATAAAAATAACGATGGATCATCTAAATAGGAAGTTCACATTCTAAATACAATACATACACAAAATACTAATGGCCAAATACAGCTGGCTATTTTCAAATACGAAAATACAAAATACGGCTAAAGGTTTTCAAAATAAAAATATCAAATATCAAATAAATGTACCACTGCCTGCATATACAAAATAAAAATTGTGTTTGAAATACTATTTCAAATCAAGGATGGGAATCGGAATTCGAATCAGAATCGGTATTTTATTCAAAGAGCATTCGAATTCATATTTTAATCGAAAAAACTGCGGTAAAAGTATTTTAATCCGAAATCGCATTCAAAAAAAATTTTGGTATCGGGATTGGTATTCGTATATTTTTTATGAATTCGGACGGCTTTGAGGTATCATAAGCAGATCTTCACGACGAACTAGCCCAAGTTAAACACACAGGTGTACAAGAATTAGGATTGATAAAAAATTTCTATTATAGAACTGAATATATTTTTTAGCACAGACCATTGATAAAAACATTTCAATTCATCAGTGCATTAGATAATGAGGTAAATCATTGGAGCTTTTTTGGCGTAGATTAATAATGGGTAGAAATAAATCAAGTTATTGCTTTGAATTTTTTTTCAGCTAATAAATCTAAAAGTAAATAGTGTGATCAATTAATTACTGCCAGAGATATAACAAATTTAAAAAACACCTAGAAAAATATCACTCGGATGAACAGGTTCCTGCTGTCGCTCAGAAAACAATTCAAAGTCAGGTAATTAAAAATGTGAATGTACATTGAAGTACATATTTTTAAACTTGTAATTAGTGACTGTAAAAAATGCAATGATTCTGTTTAAAAATAGCGTTGTAGTTGAACCCAGTGTAATGAAATACGCTGGGTTCAACCTTTCTAATCTTTCAAGAATGGTGCTGGGACCATGGCAAATGGCTGCACAAACTATTGATGACACTATGTTCCCTCGACTGAATTGTTTTCGAATTGAATTTTGTTTGTGTATTTTCATTTATGTGAAGTATCCAAAAAATATTCAAATCGGAATTCATAAGCCAAATATACCATAAAATATTTGAATCTATATCAGATCTCATATTGTTTTAGTATTCCAAAAGGCATTCAAAATCCGAATTCATTGCTTGAAGTATTTTAATTCGTATTTTACCGATTTCCCATCCTTGTTTCAAATAAAGTATTTGAAAAATATCCACACCTCTTTACACGTATTGAGAAACGAAAATGAATTGACTTTCTACTTTGAATATACACACGTCACACTCCCTTATTAGCTTCGATTTGAGCCCTGTCATGAGCTGTTTTGGGGATCCTTCCTGCACTACAATTGTAAAGAATTAATGGCAAAAATTAATGATTATCAAAATTAATTGCTCATGGCTAATTAATTGAATGGGAACATTCATACCAAACAACACAAAATGTATTTAAAACAAAACTAGAATTGCTTACATTATTTGATGCAGCTTACTCCAGTTTCTTTTGTTAGATGACTTACTCCCAGCTTTTCGCCTTGAACGTGAAGATTTTGTTTTGAATTGGATTTTTATCTTCTCATTACGCTTAATTTCTTGGTTAACCACCATGTCACGTATTTCTTGCATATTCTTTCGTCCTCTTATTTCTTCGTAATTATTCCCACAAGTTTCCATCTCAGAAATCTGGTCCTCGTTGCCCATGTTATACATAACTTCTTTAGCCAAGTTGGCCGGCCAACGCTGGGGCACCTGAAGCCGCTGTGTAAAGACTTTGTAAAAATTCTTTTATGAAAAATTAATTGAATAACTCCTGGATATAAAAATATCCCGTGTATATTATAATTAAAATATTTCAGTGTAAATGACTGACCTTTGTTATAATGAGCTACGATATCCTTATCTTGTAAGACGGGCCTTTCTGTGATGTAACAATTTAAATAAGGTCAAGGTCACATGCATTACAAATATTAGGCAATCTGGCAAAAAAACAAATATATAGATAACTGCATACCACAGCTCAATTTGATAGTAGTTTTTGGCATACTCGATCAAAAGCTTGGTGGTTGCTCTAGTTAAATACAAAAGTTTGCACAAATAATTTTAATAAAAATTTTTGAATGTTAAATTCTATTCAGATTAAAAGCACGCCGTTGAAGCACTCACTAAATTCAAATGTACGCAGTCAAAGCCAAGGCTTGGATATTACCATTGCCTACACAACTGCATCAGCTGCGCATGTGAATGGAAAAGTTTGTGCTACAGAACAGAAGTGAAGGAATCTTCGTGCTTACCAATGGAATGTCATTTACTTGCTCTGAGCTAAATGTATACAAATCAACTCTATGGTTGCTCGTAGCTTCACTTATTCCAATTACTTTCGAATTACAAATAAAATCTCACTACATATACACAAATAACATATACATAAACCGTATATATACATAAAACCAACCTTACTAGTAAGTAGTGTAAAAGCACTTGTGATATTGTGTACATGTAGTATATGTATAGTTCAAGTTACAAAACGTACGTGAGGACAGCACGTTTTTGACGTGTGTTGTGCGTGCGGCATATATGTGCATGTGCGGTGTGCTACAACAAATGACAAAAGAACCCAGTGTATTGTTAGTGAGTCGCGTTGAAAGTGTGCTAATTTCGGTCATTTATTATGTAAAATTCGATATTTTTAATAGATATTGTTGAGGATGATGAGTAAATTATGTGCAGTAGCTATAGCTGTTGTTTTTAAGTTCCAGCGCTTTGGACAGTCATCGGTAGAGTGTAGCAACATTTTTCATTCGATGTTTTTAATAATTTAAGGTTTAACAGTGTTATATACTATGATTCGATTATCAAAAAGTGAATTCCTGAATTAAGTCTCTGGGCCCTAATCCAAATTTTTGATGGGAAGTGACTTTCTTATTCTTTGAAATTTTGTTGGAATGATCATTTAATTTATTAAAAAACATTATTCGCTGTGATAAAGCTGTAGACGTGGAGAGCTTCTCCATGAAATGAGCAATTCACATATTTCAGTAGGAGTTAATTTGGCTTTTGGTACAGTAGATTCTCTATACAGTGGCACCCAAGGGATCCCAGAAATTCTGCCACTATAGAGAGATGCCACTATAGGGCTCCATGCATTTTCCCTAATTAGATTTAAATTCGTGCCACATCTGAAGGCATCGCCGAAAAATTAGGCAAAATTCTGTTGATTTACGTCAAAAAGTAACATAGATTCCGTATAATTTAGTATTTTATCATTTTTCATCTGAAAATAGACTAATTTTGGCCAAAAAACAGGCCTAAAATCCTAAAAATTCTTAAAAATTCTGCCATTATATAGAGATTTTTCAAAAAACCCTGCCACTATAGCGTATACCTTAAACATG
>JAQFXU010005038.1:0-12323 GCA_034693705.1 Spatulosminthurus flaviceps | reverse complement strand
ATGAGCATCTTGTGAAGTTTTAATTCCTGCAAAGGGAAAAAACAAAAAATTAGTATCAATTTCACACTCGCTTTTTCATTTTTCCTCCATCCTGCCACCTCATTCCTCCACATACTTCAGTCTCCCCAAAGTCACCTTGCCCACCTCCAACTCATTCTCATCCACAATATTTTCTCCTCCCTTCCAAACATACCCAATTACATTAACATTCTACAATTATTATTGCCAAGAGATATAAGACAATGAACTCACCCTTATCATTCTCATCTCCATAGAATTTTCCAGCTGTCAATTCAAATTTACCAAAAGTCTTCCCATCATGTTTAGATGTTAACCACCTCTCAGTCCACGATTCTAAAATGACAGACAACAATACCCCATTAACAAACAATAAATCCTCCATTTACACTTAATCCACCACATGCCTCTATGTACCAAAATCTTCCAAATACACTATTTTTTCTCCCAAAAGCACCAGCCTTTGAAATCCCTCTTGAAATTTGAAAATAAATGTTATAAATACTACAAATCAAAATTCACAACTTACCATCATCAAATTTTTCTTGAAAATAAATCTCCGCTGTTACAATTAGCGGAAGACAAGCTAATACCCAGAATTTCATATTGAATACTAAATATTTGAAAAATCACTCTCTCTTTCTCTCACGAGTATATAATAATATTTGACGATTTCAATTCTCCGGCTGCTTTATTTGCCTGAAGAATTTATATTCTAATAAAAAACTTTTCGCCCCCAAAGATTTTTGCTCTTGCTCACAAGACTAGAAAATTGAAACTAAATTTCAGATGATTTTCTCTCCGAGTAAAAATGCCGGTCAGTCACTTATATTTGTACAGCACGTATAGGAATATACACAAACTTACACATTCGAGTCTTTCCTTTTTACAGAATTACTTTACGTGTTGTTCAATTCCTATTGGCCCAACGCTTGCATTTCCACTGGCCTTCCCAACACCAATCATATTCTAACACGCTCTGACTTGGGTGACGCCTTTTTACCTTCAGGGTTCCTCTCTACCTTCACCACAACTCCCAATTCCATGGAAGCCAATTCCACGCTACAGTCTATTTACCTCAACCATTTATTTACATTACTAACTTCCAGCTACCCTGCATACATTTCCCTGGGAACCAATGGCATATGAACACTCTAATGTGATTCACAATTTGAATACGACAGCAACGTGGAAATGAAAAATCCATTGCGGTTCATTCACTTCATGCATATATCCACACTGTCAGCACATATGAATAAATAGGTATAAGCTTTGAATTGAATTCCCAAATACATACGTACTTTTGCAGTACATATATACATACATTAAATTAAATCCCCAGCTTATAAAAGCCTTATGTAAGCAAATAAGACATTAAACTGCACCAGGAGCTACTGTTTAGTTTATGTCAGACTTTGTCTTTAAGTCCTGTCATTATTTAAAGGCCGTAGTTATATTCATACTCATAATATGTTGCTGTTAATGCTGACAATTGAGCTGGGTTTAAATATTTAGTACGCTGTGATTTCCTATTCCACTTGAACTATATGAAATGATGACTGTGTGAAAGTATCTTACTTTGTTATTTCATTTCCTATATATTGTGTAAGGGGTGGGTTGGTTTCATTGAAAAAAAAAGTTACGTTGGCAATTTCTATGTCAGTAGTGTGGATAAGTTTAACCTGTCGTGGTGACGATGAGAGACATTCGATCTAGAATGTTCTTTATCCAGAAAGTGTCAATTGAGGAGGAGGGGAGAGAGAGAGTTAGTTACACGTATATTTATTAGAGGCCTTGGTGTCAGGAACGGGTTGATGTGGCACTCCATGGGCTATTGAGACGATGATGGATGAATTGACGTTGTTATTGTTTTATGTAACTCTCTTGGCACTTGGAGGAACTGTAGAGGATATGGAATAGTATTGAAATGTGGGAGTTCCAATTGTTAATTGTCAGTGATTTTGGGGTAATGAGGTCGTTTATGGGAACTTAAATACTTATATATTTTATGTTCATTTCTTAGAATTAGGCTGGGAGTTGTTAATAATAGTGTAGGTAATTGGAGTAAAGTCGTGGTAAGAGGGTAGAGTAGGAATTGTAATGTGATTTCAGGGTGTACATATTTTGATGGTTTCTGAAATTAAGATTACTTTTCGAAAATATCATTAGGATGGTAAATAACCAAATTGGATGAAAGATGTTTTCATCCAAGATAGAATGAGCATAATATGAAGCGTAAGTATAGATGGGTACATAGGGGAAGCTGCTGACAAGCAAGCTCAGGACATTGCCAATATGAAGTACTGATTATTGTATATGTACTATGTATGTAATAATATGTTGGTGAGAAACTAATAATATACATATAAAAACTGTGGTACTAGTATGATGGGATTGTTTGTATTTGTTTCTATAGTTTCCAGTTTTTTAATTTTGTAGAGACAAAGAAAAGACATGGAGATGTTTTTTCAAAGGAAGAGGATAATAAATTTTTTTTCAATGAGAAAGTAAATTTTTTTATTCAGTTTTTTGTTTTCAATTTTGTTCAAAATTTGATTTCTTTCGTACATTATAAAGACGATATTATTAGACATACCTTTTTCAAGCAAGCATGTTTACGACTTTTAAATGAGCCACAAGTCTTTGGGTTCCTTACCTGGATTAAATCCTAATGTTTCACTATTGAGTGTTTTATGTAAGAGAGAGAGAGAGAGAGAGAGGTTAGGGGATGTGTTGTTAAATATTGGTGAATACGGTATGGGTTCCGTTTTCTTTCAGTTAGCTCCTTGCTAACGACCATTATAAATATGGATGCGCTTTATAAGTGCGATATACTGCTATTCTGTTTGAATTTTTTATCCATATTTTTGTGATGCATGAACATGAATATGAAATTATAAATTGTGCACTCTCTTCAGTGGGTAGATGGCTTTGTTCATGAAACACAAAGTAGGGGGAATGCATGTAAGTAAATAAAAGTAAACAAAGTCGTATTTCTTTCTGTTTACAATACATTGCGTGTTCACTGGATGGTCATTGTTATTGGTCAGTGAGTATGTATTAAGTATCAGTAAGAATCAGTTATTATATAGCTGCGTGTCTTTAACCCGTAGTCTTGGTTTTAAGTGCAAAGGAGGTGGTAAACAATTTCATATTTTTCACGCCTAAAAAGTTACTCTAACTAGTTTGTTTCAATGATTCGCCTTTCATACATAATACTTAGTATGTATAGTATTGAATTGAAAAGTGGAAGGAAACCAACCCATTTTGGCTCAGTGAGTTTTGGTATCATTTGTTATTAACATTTTTCAGCCTTGTGACGTTAGTTTCTAAATGGAAAGTGTAACAGTAACAGAGAGTGATGCAGGGAAGTTCTGTTCTACATTTCGACTACCAATTTCGCATTTACGAAATCTGGCAAATTAATGTAACATAATATTTTTTTATCACTGCTCATTTCAGAGTTCCAGAGGGTTCATATCAACTTACCAATTAATTTATGAAGCAATAATCCTTAAAAATAGATATTTTAATGTCGATAATTAACTTTGTAAGTTTGCCTATGATCAGGGCAGTTATGTATGCAGGTCTTCAGGGCTATAAAGTCACAAGAGATACAACCTTGGGATTTTTTGCGTGTTCCGTTTGTATTGTTTATCCTTAAATGCAAAATGCTGAATAACACATAACACTACCTGTTGTTACACTAC
Source organism: Spatulosminthurus flaviceps (assembly GCA_034693705.1). Classification (NCBI taxonomy): domain Eukaryota; kingdom Metazoa; phylum Arthropoda; class Collembola; order Symphypleona; family Sminthuridae; genus Spatulosminthurus; species Spatulosminthurus flaviceps. The sequence continues at coordinate 8,595 of JAQFXU010005038.1, read as the reverse complement.
CCTGCAGCTACAGTTTGTATATTGTAGGTGTATACAAGTAAGAAAAGTATTTACAACACTTTTACATATCATATAAAATTGATATATATGTAAGAAAGTATAGATGCAAAAAATACTGTAAACAAGTGAAGGAGCGGATGAAAATACATTAGTGTCGCTTAATAGTACTTTTATTAGGTTTAGTGCTTTTTTCTTATCATTTCTTTACTACCTCTAATTATTGTTATGTGAGAAGTAAAGCGAAAAAAGGCCGAAGGCCTTGGCGCCTTTCCGTAAAAAATATTCCAAACATCAAACATCCCAACAATCGATCAATTTAATTTATACTATATTTCTTAATGAATCCTAGCAGGAAATGATACTGTGAAATAGACAAAAAATTATTACTATACGGAAGGGTATACTAATTTGCTGAGGCTGGACGAGTTGAAGTTGAAATATGTATTGTATAGTTGTAGAGTAATAATTGCTGTACTGACTAGAGGTCGCAAATAGTATAGTACTACACAGTATAGTACATTTACTTTCACGTTGTGTAAATAATCGCTTCCAGATTTTCTCAATATTATTTATTTAGTTAACTATATATACTTTCATAGTTTCCCAAGAACTTACCAAATGAGCAAACTGTTCCACAATAACTTGCTATAGAAACCAAGTAGAGTCTTCAATGTTTCTACCGTACTCATATAGATTTCCAAGAATTTTCCTATCAATGAAATAGACGTCTAATTTTTCCCTGTCAAAATTTCTCCAAATGTACTATGTGTAACCTATGCAGAGGCTAATAGATGACATAAATTAATCCTTGTCGCTTGTCGCTTCGTAGGAAACATATTTTTTAATATAAGCATCATCATCACTGATAAACTGAAGTGCGTGAGACTGTACAATTAACAATAAGTACACATCCTATCGCAATTTAGACATAATATCAGCCTAATGCGGTCGAATCCGATGTGTAAAATGGCAAATTCACATTGGTCCACGTATGATTTCCCACACTTTTCAATGTTCACATAGTAAAAATATGATTCATATGACCTGGCAAAATATATGCTATCAATTTTAAGCCTCTTGACATGTATAAAACTCGCAACCCATCTAACTCACTCTTTATGCAGGTTGGAGGGTACAGGGTACGAAGTTCCAGCTTAATATTCCGATTGTGCGAAAGTTTCTGAGTGGTTGTTTGCGTTTTCTCAATTATTATTTTTTTATTGTCCATTTCGAAGGGAAATATAATTATTTATCTTTCTAATAATTGTATGTACATACAAGAAGGGTCTAGTATTTTATCCTTGTTAACCGGTTCAGCAAATATTTTACTTGGGAACTACGTAGCTTATTTTACTCCCATTTAACAATTTAATTGTCAATAATAATGGCATATTACTCCAATTTCTAAAACATCAAAGTCATTTGCTATAAAATTTCTATATTATCCCGTATTCTTTCCTTCCCTCGTCCTCTCAGAGCTTCTGCCCATGCATTGTTTGGTTCATCAATAGCATTCAATCATATAGCTCTTAAATTAATACTACTTCAAAATCTTTACTAGTAAAAACCGCCACAACAACTAACTTAATGAAAAGCCAGTCAGTAAAGTCTTGAAAATATTACTCAACATATAAGACGTAAAATTATGTGCAAATAAGTAATTCAACAAAATCATGTACACTACTAACTGAAAATAAAGATTTTAAATTCAAATTCTACACTGCTGCAGGCAGCAGGCGTTTATGTATTACAAAGATCGCTCTATAAAATAAGAGAAACCCAAAAATATTAATAATAAAGTCGCTTAAGTTTTTTCCCCTCGTCTTTTTTTTCTTGCTTAAAAAATGGTGGAAAAACTTGATCATGGCATTCTGTCGTGAGTCGTGAGTGAGTAGCACGTATACGCAATGAAGTTACAGTCATTGACTATGACGATAACATTTGCGTCCTTAGCAAAGGAATTTCTAATTATGAGTTCAAATATAGCCTATAAAGCTTCCGTAATATATGATATAGCAAGGATTTTTTTAAAGCAAGTAAACTTAATATGGACCTCTAATGATGAACTTAAATTGCCTTTTAAATTATCAAACTTAGTTACTTTTGCTATGATTATAAGTGCTTTGAATATATAGAGCTCATAGGGCGAGAGAGAGAGAGAATAAGGGAAAAGAACGAGGGCATATAGCGGATCTTATCTCGTGGTTTGTAACAACTTCAAGTGCAACTTTCGACATCATATATGTATACATGAAATAAAGAAGGGATTAATTTACCAAAAACTATCACATAATCATCAAAAGGTGTGTTCTCCTCATACAAGTACCCACACATTGCTCACATACATATACCTATACCTTATACTTTATACACATGTTCAAAATATTTCCCATCAATTCCCTTAAACTTTGCACTTATATATATATATATACAGACAAATCATAAGCAAAACTTATATTCAATATTAGAAGTCATGGTAACATTCAACTTAAACTAGTTCCTTCACCAATTTCACTGCATTTTAAGAAAGAACGAGTTATTATAGAAGTAAAAAGTTCTTTTGCAAAGACATACAAACACACACACACACGAATGAACAGTAAACTTCTATATAAACTTCATCTCTTAAGATTTTTGGTGCTCCTGCCTGTTCCTCCTCGTATGTACATCTAAAGCTGAAGGGCTAGGAGGATTCGTGTATGCATAGAAGTCACTCTTCTCTCATCGTTCGCAGAGTCCAGATGAGTATATAGTTTGTGTATAATTGTGCCCAATTTCCTTTAAGTAAGGGGAAAAAAGGCTGGTTTCTTTCTGGGTCAACATGTTCTTTTGGGGATTTGGCTCTGGCTCTGAACTTGAATGATTTAGTCAGTGGACTGGGTCAGTTTGATTGTGAGTGGAATGGAGCGTTCCTCTTTCCGGATTTCTATATATTGTTCTTTAAAAAATTATTAATAATATCATATTTATTAATAAGGAATTGTGTTACAGTCAAAAGTCATCTCTTGTGATAGATTATTGGTGATAAAAAAAATAATAGTTTGATACATTCCTTGTTTCCTTCCTCCGCTGAAAAAACAAATCTAGGGGAAATCGTGATAGGATAATAAAAATAGGATCGATAGTATAAAACCTAAATAATAATGGTGGTGCATAGTAAATTATTATTGGGGAAAACCCCGTTGGATACGAAACTCCGTGTGGTATGTTTAACATCAAGCTTAACCTCGATGGTCTTTCTAATCAAATTGTACAAGAAGAGCAGATTGAGGGCGATGTACAAATCCATTTTTCGAAATCAGTTGTAAGTTATTGTATTGGATTCTTAAAATATTGTTGGATGATGAAGTCATGATACATTTAAATGTATGTATATTAAAATGCATGAAGACGTCTATGAACATGTGTATTTATGCACATATATTAATATTTTTTTTAAATCTTTTTAAAATCTTTTGGAATGTGCATGCAGCAAAAACAAACAAGAAAGAAGCGACTTTCAGAAAAAATTGAAGCAAATATTGAAGCTGCTGGTACCATCGTGGACATGCCCGGAAGTGGGATACATGTCTTTGACTTCAATCGTTTTGGTGCTACGTTCTATTCTGGATGTTTGGACAATCTATTTGGGGACACTTCTTGAGTCTGCTATCATAACAATGGACAATAAGAGATTCAATCACCATTTAATTCAGTTTGCAATGATAATGCCATCGGTAAGTTTACGTTTGCTTATACTTGGAATGAGAGCAGCACGTTTTATTAGTACTAACCTGTTGAGAAATTTTTGTGAGAACAATATATAATTTGGTGGTAACATGCAAGCAGATTTGCCACAAGCAATGTATGTAGTGGCTAAGAAATAAATTATTGCTTTAAGTATGAAAGCTGTTCTGTTACACAAGTATTTACTGTGGAGGTAGTAAAATTTGTAATGCGGATGTGTCTTCCGATACGAAGACCTTGTTGTATGAAAATGTGTATTTGAATATATGTAATTATGTAACCCTTTGGGAATGTTTGTTTGCACAGATGGCCTTAACGAATGCTCTGTTAAAATTCAGTACTGAAAAATTAGCCCGTCGCTTCCGAACACGTCTGACTCAGCACATCACGGAAAAGTACATGACAGAACTGACGTTCTACAAACTGTCATTGAAATCCAGTGGAATTGATCAGTTGATCTCCACCGACATTAATTTGTTCTCGAACACACTAGCCAACTTGTACTCGCAGATGTCCAAGCCTATCCTGGATATAATGATTTATATTTATGGAATATCTGCGGCTTTGGGTGCTTCAGTTCCCATGCAAATGATCGCATATTTATGTGTAGCCGCTGGAATACTAATTAAATTGAGGAAACCTATTAGTAGACTTACGACAGTTGAGCAGGAATTGGAGGGCGAGTATCGATATTACCATAACCGAGTTATCACCAATGCGGAAGAGATTGCGTTTTATGGTGGAAATAAGCGGGAAGAGGATACTCTGAAGGAGTGTTTTACAAGACTGGTGAATCACTCGGACAAGTTTATCAGTTTCCGATTTGTTATCAGCTACATGGAAAATATCGTAGCAAAATGTAAGTATTTGACGAAACGGAATCATTGCCATTAAAATCGCTTAAAATCTGTACCTATGAGGAAGCAGAACAGTGAGAATTTGTTTTGATTGATGGAATATTTTTTAAAAGATTGTGCAACAATTTGGGGCTACTATGCTGTCTCCCGACCATTCCTCTCCGGTGTACCGAACGCTCTAACTACGATGACACAGGAGAAGCGACTGGAATCTTACTATAAATCCGGAAGGATGTTAATCAACTTAGCTCAAGCTATTGGTAGATTAGTCATGAACGGCAAGGAAGTTTCTCGACTGGCGGGTTACACCACGAGGGTCTACGATCTAATGGCGACATTGGATCACTTGAATTCCCCAGAGTCGAAACAGGACACCAAGTCCATTGGTACTATTGTTCACACAGACAATATCATCAAATTTGATCGAGTTCCTATTGTAACTCCCAATGGGGACGTTCTAATCAAGGTAATCTAACATAAATTGATTAAATTAGTTCTAATGAAGGTAGATCTTGATATGCTTACATTTTAAATTAATTTTGTGATTGATTTTGAAGGAGTTGAACATTACTATAAAATCCGGCGAAAACGTCTTGATTGCTGGACCAAATGGTTGTGGAAAGTCATCTCTATTCCGTATCCTGGGTGAATTGTGGCCTTTGAAATCAGGAACCCTGACAAAGCCTCCGAATGCAGAATTATTTTACGTACCCCAAAGACCATACATGACCATTGGAACATTAAGGGATCAAATCATTTATCCTGATAACTACACAACAATGCTTCGAAAAGGCTTCTCGGACGAGAACATTATTGAGCTACTTCGACGGGTCAACTTGGAGTGGATAGTGGAATGGAATGAAGTGAAGCAGAGTGAGGATAGTGGCGAAGAAAATGTTGTGATGGGGAAGAGGAGATCTCTGGATGATGTCGAGAATTGGATTGATGTTTTGAGTGGAGGACAAAAGCAAAGAATTGCCATGGCAAGACTACTCTATCACAAACCTCAGTTTGCTATTTTGGATGAGTGCACATCAGCGGTAAGTTGTCAAATAATTATTATTACTCATTACTCATTACCCCCTAAAAATCCCTTAGTCACTTAACATTATTAATAAGTGATTAAATTATCCGTCGAAAACTCTTCGGTGTAAGTTTGCATATTTTAAAGTGTAGTTTTTTAAATCCCTATAGGTGAGTGTGGATGTTGAAGGAGCAATTTACAATTACTGCCGTGAAATAGGAATCACTCTGCTAACAGTAACTCATCGAAAATCCCTATGGAAGTATCACGAGTTCGTTTTGCACATGGATGGCCGTGGAAGCTATACTTTTCAACAGATTACTAGCCAAACGGAAGCTTATGGCAGCTAAACTAAAATATTTGCCGAAGATTACGTTCAATTAATTGATCAATTTTACTAAATTACTAAATATTAGTCGCTGGCCCTGGTGGTTATTAATTTCATGTAAGAACTTACTGCATAATGACGTTAACTCTTCTACTTAATGTCAATGATATTACAAAGCAATCAGCTTGTGTGTATTTAATTACGTGTATGAGCGCACAACAAATTCCTTAATATATTTTCCTTTTGATTTCATCGTCGAAACGATGCTGGGTTAAATAGATTTTAAATACAGGTAGGGTAGTAAAGCATGTGGGGAAGATATTGCACTGTGATAAAAAAAAACAATTCTATTAAAACAAATGATCATTATTTTTTTAAAATGTTCGTGTCTCCTAAAAGGCCTTGCTGTAATCATGCTGTAGTAAAATTGTACAGAGTAGAAAGGTGTATAGTAGACTAAGGCTATATACCAAATCTAGTAATTTTAAACATTACTATTCAGTTGATTACAATTTGCTGGTAATTCTCAGATTTGTGCTGGACACTTATTTATTTTGGACCTCAACAGTTGAGGTTGAGGTCTTCTAAATATTTTCAAGTTTAAGGAAATCTCCAAAGAAAGTTTAGTATTTATATGTTGGGATGTAATTACAACCTCACCTAATAAACTGATCAATTACATTTGTTTTCTTTTCGAATTACTCCAGAAACATTACGTCTAGAAACATTTTATTTACACATGTAAGTAATTCTACTGCGCTAAAAAAAAGTACCGTGTGACTGTGTATAAATTTTCATATCAAAAGGGCGTAATAACTATTTATTTCATCTTCGTAACAAATTATAAAAACACTCGGTAAACATTCAAAGATGATCTCACATTGACGGTACATTTTTAAAAAATACCGTCAAAATTAAGTACAGATTTAAAGCAAGAGACTGGCTTGATAAGGTCCAACTTTGTAAAAGCACATATAATATTTTCGTACACGGAATGATTTAACCTTGAATGACAATCAATTTTGTTTGAATTACTACTGTTAAATTGGTATTTTTTTAAGTATCAACAATAATACTATTCATTCCCAAGTATTATTCCCCCTTCAAGATCATCCCTTCCTTATACCCGTAGAGTGGAGTAAAAAGTGTGTCAGTAGTAATCATTACCAACGTAAACAACACTGTTCAAATCAACGGTGGTTTCTACATTATGTTGGTGATTCGTCCCACTGGAATTATTATGCAGTAGTCCTCGAATGGGATCCCCATCACTCTCACCCAATCCCTTATCGCCACCAAAGTCACTAAAATCATCCAATTCCCGGAAGCCTCCATCAGCACCAACAAAGTCCGGCCCTTCACAATGACTGCATAACCCCTTGAAGCTATCCGAACATTTACATTTCGATTTCCTCTTCCTTACAATATGAACACCAGGAGCAGTGGCTCCTATCCCTGCATCCATTAGCGTTAAAGAACGGCCTCCCGATTCTCCAAAGCAAAAATGACACCAAAATCCAAAAGCAGATCTGTCCCAGGTAACAACACAAAAAATCCACGTATGAACATAAATTATAAAATAATAACACTACAATACAACACAGCACTGGATTGCTCATCATTGCTGAGTCACAAATAATAATAATAATTCATAATTGCACACAACTATGCAAAAATAAATTAAAGCCTCTCCAACCCAAGCACTTACATGAGTAGAAACAACACAAAAAGTAAGAATAAAATCACTGGGCCCGACATTATTTCAATCTCAGGTGGTAGAGCACGTGTGTATTAAAACTTACGTAACTCATAAAATCATATTGAAAAGGGAAGAATCTCAAGACTTTTCGATAGATTTCAAAAAAATATTTTCCTATCTTTCACAATTTATCCCCCATGTGTGTGATGTTTATATTTACTCAAACTCTGAGCAAGGGACAAGGGTGTGTTTCCTGTGTAAAAGTTATACCCTCGCAAAGTTGCCTACATCACTGAGAGTATCTGTCTAGACATTTTTTGCACTGGACTCTTTTCTCCCTTACTTGTTATTATCCTATAGGGTCTATGTTTTGTATTACTAACTCACTTTAAGCTAGATATATGTAACTTTTTGTATTTAACTTGGACCTTGCTTGATTTCGCTGGATTTTATGTGTAAGTAAAAGTATATTATACAGTAATATAGTGGAGGAGTAATCATAGTGAGTGCGTGTGTATACTTTTTCATTACTCATATATGTATATGCAAGTAAAGTCATAAAACTGTGAGTGAAAAGGCCTTATAGACAAGGCAGGGTAAGTTTTTTTGTGGGAAGAATATTTCTCAGCTTCACTCTTGTGAAGGACATGCATGAGGGATGAAATCATGGGGGAATCTAATAGGATTTTAACTCTGCCAGTATGTAATTCCTTATGTAATACGCACACAAATAAGCCTCATCTGGAAAGCAACTATGTAATTATATGAAGCAAGGGATGTATGCTTTTAGGCTAGGCAAGCGGTGAGGTGCAATCAATGCAAATAAGGAACGTGTATCATACTTTTTTTGTGATTAAAAAGAAGATTTTTTCTGAGCAGATGGTAATGAGCTTGTATTTCTAGGACCAATCACGACTTTGCACGATGGTAAGGGAATTGACCAAAATATTTTTTTTCTTGT